>JAOTQP010000099.1:18053220-18070400 GCA_026413545.1 Cichladusa arquata
ACACTCCAAACACTCATGCAGCCCTGCAGCCTTTGGATCCTCTGTACATTGGCAATATTTTCTGAAATGTGTGATGCCTGGGAAACTTCAGCAGGCCTCTTTGCTGTGTGTCAGGGTACTGAATGAAAATAAAGGTTGCAGGGCCAGCCATTGGAAAAGTGTTTTCAGGCATCCCTCTGGCTTGGCACTTAGAGCTGCCAGCACTGCTAGCTCTTGTATCTGTGTAGGAGTAGCTGTATAGCTACTAATGATGCAATTCTAGTCCTTATCCCCTCTGTGATAATTGATATATGATTCGTGTTAATCACAGAAGTTTTGGAGTTTGTATAAACCAGAATACTTGAAATAAGAATAGAACATGGACCTAGATAAAGGGAAATATATGATTAAACCGACTCTGTTTAAATCCCCCCGTTATGAATATTGTGTATACCAGTTTGTAAAAGAAAAAAAAGAGAGTGGTTTTCCATAGTCTGAAAGGTTTTTTGCAGAATCAGATTTCCTGCCTTTGTGTAATCAATCACAGACTATCTGCTAAAGATCAGACTGCCCACTTCTTCTGTTTTTATCTACCCAGAGCAGATTGTTACATGACCAATTGTCCCAAGAGCTGTTCCACGAAGTTTGGAAGTTTCTTTGACCACCACTGCTTACCTCGCAGAATTGCTACAACAAAACAATAACAATTATTGATGACTACAAGGAAAACCATCCTATAAAAAGGGAACTGCAAACCAAGTTGGGTGGAAGCATGGAGTGGGCGGTGACCCCTCACGTTTTCCCCAGCGCTGCTTGCTCTGTCTGTATAAAATAAACCAATCTAAATTTTGCTGAACATCGAGACTTTGTTTCTCATTTGTAACATCTTCCAGAGCCCCCAAGTCCATCAGTGCCACAGGAAAACTCAGAGCAAGCTGATTTTCAGCACTGATGCTCACAAAAACCACAGAGAATCCTGAAGCAAGTTACCTGTTCCATGCACTAAACAGTGCCAGGAAAATCCCGGGTTAAAATGTTTCCTCTCCACCCTGTGGTTCAGGTGTGGCTCTGTCCTTTCCTGCTCCCTGTGCCCTGCTGGACCCCACACTGGGAATGCTGAGTGAATACTCACCCTAAGAACTGGACATCCCAAAATCAGCAGGAGCTGATGAAATCCCTGGTGATACCCGTGGATGCAGGTTAACTCTCCAGAGCTGGGAAAGTGCTGCTCACCAGCAAGCCTCAACAGTGGCTTTCCATTTCCCACTGCTTTCCATTTACAACCAAACCCAGAATTCCTTTTGACTTTTGCTGCTCAGTTCAGACTCTTCAATGTCAAAAAAGCCCAAGGGAATCCCTGTAGAAACTGTCTGGAGAACCAATAGTTTTCAATTACTCCTCTAGGCTTTCACACAGTATAATTTTCAGTAAATACAGATCAGTCATCACCTTTTGATTAATATTTGCCTTTTAATTTTAAATTCTTATTAGTCTGAGAGCTACTGTAATTCCTCTTTCCAATTTTATTACCTATCCCATGGGACCAGCACTGTTGTTAAGAAGTGTTTCTTTTCTAGCCAAAAATCTCAGGTTATATTTGTTATCACTGAATACAAATATACAAACCTATTTCCTACAGAAATTTTAATTTACTGCACAAGAAAGGCTACTATAGATCATAAGGTTTACATAAAGAATGTGAAATAAAATGTGAATATATTGAAAGCATCATTATTCAAACACATTCAGTGATGAGGGAAAATGTAGAATTCAGCAGTTTAGCCCAGACCCAAATCTGATGTTTGCATGCTTATAAAATAAACAGATGTAAATCAACCAAGTCCAGGTAGATTTGATCTCCCAGATAAACCACAACAAGGAGATTACTGATTCAGTCAGATGAAGAAATAATAGAAATATTTAAAGCAGGTGAGGGACTAAGTAAGTAAAAGGGCATTTAGAAAACCATAAGCAAAATTCAGGCATCAATCTGGGAACTAATCTTTTTAGTAAACTCATTTGTGTTAATTCTGCAGACTGACTCAGCCTGTGGCAAACACTTCTTCCAGGAAGACTGGGAACACAAATACAAGGAGAACTGGAGGACTGGGAGGACACAGTAATGGAAATATTGAGAGATTCACCAGTACAAAGTGTCAGATGCTGAGTCTGGACTGATAATGAGAGTGTCTGCAGGGAACTTGTATAAACTACAAGTGGCTGAAGAGAAATAGCCTCAGATTTATCACAGAACAGCTATGGAGCAGGAATACAATACAGCCACTAAGGAGACAAATGTGACCCTTTAGATTTAATGGATCACATTCTTGTCACACAAGAGAGGGAACTATCAACACTGAAATAAATATATGCCTTGGCCATGAGCCACTAACTGGAATATTGTTCCTGGTCACTCCTATTCAAGGAAAATTAATTCAAATAAATGCAAGCAGGATGAACAGAAACAGAACTCTGCTTTTGAGAGAAGGCTAACATTTAATTTGGTCTAAGAAATGAAGGGTTTAAGTCTCTCCAAGCTTCACTAGAAAAATAAACTCAGCTAGAACAGTCACAGCATTATAAATACACTGGCACAGACAGCACAGCAAAGCTGCTCTACCCACAGGTCTGAGACTGCCTTCCAATAGAGTCAGGGCCAAATCCCAAATATCCTTAACACAGGCCTTTGCTGCTCAGTCTGGGCAATTACATCTCCTAAAGCCCCCGAGGGGATTGACTCCTGACTCAGCCCCTCATCCCTGCTTTGGCTGAACATCCCAGGAACATTCCCTGCCAACATCCAGTATCAGCTCCCTGCTCCATCAGCCCTGCTGCTCCTGGGTTTGCCCAAAACAACTCCCAACAGAAACATTGCACGTGTCCCTGTCAGGAATGTGAGCTTTTCCCTCAGGGATGAGCCAAAGGCTTTAGTTTCAAGTCCTGCTTTCACAGCCCAAAGCCAGGCTGGTCACACACACCAAGGGCTGCCTTGTGCTGGGCACAAACCCCTCTGCAAGGCAGGGATCTGTTCACCCCACATTGTCCCTGCTCCCTGTGAGTGGGAGAAAACCTCTCCTGCAGGGAGAGATTCCTTCAGGAAATCCTTACAAGGGAGGGTCTGTGAGCCACCAACCAAACCATGGAATTGTTCAGGCTGGCAAAGACTTTGGAGATCCCCAAGTGCAGCCATCAAGCAGCAGCAGCACCACAGTCACCACTAAACCACAGCCACACGTTTTTCAACCCCTCCAGGGATGGGGAGTCCAGCTCTGTCCTGGCAGGAAGGTGGAGCACCAGGAAAACCAGACAGGATGAGCCTTCTGCAGTTTTCATCTTTGGAAATCCTCCCTAAGCTTTCCAAGTCTTGTTCTCTGAGCCAGCCAAGGCTGCAGCAGGTGTGGCTCAGACACTGCTGCCATCCCACTCAAACACCTCTGCAGGGAAAGACACAGAAAATTTCTTTTTCTTTTTTTTCAGAAACACATTGCACTATTCAAGGTTTTCATTTTTTAATTTAATTAAAGAAAAATGTCTCAAAGTGATGAAGCATGTCTGACTTCCAGCTTCTTTCAATGGCACAAGCCAGTGCAGTAAATTGTAGAAAGCAAGCTCAGTTAGAATTTTATTTTCATTTAAAATAAAAAATAGAGAGAAAACTCTCCAGATGTGAGGTCCTGTTAAAAAAGTGGCTGTTCACTTGTAAACAGAATAAAAGTGTTAAGAACACAGTTTCATACAGCTTAAACAAAACCACTTTTCAGAAGCAATACAAGTATGTTACAACACTGTAAGAACACCAAAAGCAGAAAACAAAAGAATGGCAGAAGAATCACATAACATTGCTTACTAAAGTGATAAATAATTGATGGTGAATGTTAATAGCTTGACATTTTTATTGCTCCAATGGTAGTGTGCTGACAAGAAAATGTAGAAAACTGTCAGTGGGACAATAATAAATATCAATTTATGGTTTTGCATATGGAGTTTTGTACCTATCAAGGAAAGCATAGGAACTTCTCTTTTTTGGTGTTTATTTTAAAGTCACCCATTTACAACTGAACCCACACTCCCTAGATTTGGGTGTGCAGGTTTGAACACTTTAGTGTTCCTCCTCTGGGAAAGCACCTTTGCAGGAGCAGGTGGGGAATCACTAAGGAGAGCTTTGATGCTCTGCCAGAGTTCTGCACTCCTTCAGCACTCTCCAGACACAAAACTTTCCAGATACAACCCCAAAGGTTTCCTGGATAAGATCTAGAAACAAAATTAGTGTCAACATGTTGATGTGAAGAAATCAACACTGATTTGGTGGACAGTAGCTGCTTGTAAAAATCTGCTGCAAGCTCCCACTCCTGAGAGGGAGCAGCTCCTTTTCTCCTTTTCTCACAATGGTGTTGGAACCAGCCAAGGCACTTTCTTCACCACTCCACTCACTCTGTGACATTAATCTGTTACACTGCTACAAATTCTGACAGATATCCTCCATGGACACTTCACCAACTCATGCTGATCCTTTGCTGTCAAAAATGAGATTTCCAGTCTCAGGACACAGAATTACCTGTGATGTTTTGGTATGAAAGGACAGCCAGAGTTCACAGCAGTACTGCCAGCTGCCTTCACCTTTCTGTGAGCTATGAATCCTGTGTCTTTCACATGCAAATATAATACTGCTGCTGGTTTTGCATTTTAATGCAAATTTATCTACTTATTAAAACATGGAGCTTACTGTAAATGACAGGTTTGGCTCTGGTTCTTTACCAGTTGCTTTATGGCCACATAATTAAATGTCAATTAAAACACAAAGACGAGAAGCATTCATGGTTTGAAGACTGCACAATTAATAATTAAGGACAAATTAAAATGTACAGGATTTATGTAAACTTTACAAATTAATTTTATGTGCTTAAGTGTTCAAGGAGTTTGGATGGAACTCTGAGCAACCTGGGCTAGTGGAAGGAGGGGGTGGAATGACAGGAACTCTGGGGTCCCTTCTACCCAACCCATTCTGGGCTTCCATGGGAAGTGCCTGTTCTCCCACTTGGAAAGTAAAGGGAGCAAACAGAATCACTGAAGAAGAAAATCAGAACCTGCTGAGATTTCTTGAGGTTTTTTTTGCACTACTGGCAGAACAGTAAGAAATCTCCATTGTTCTGTTAATTACTCCAGAAACTCATTTGTCAGGGAAACACAAAAGAAAGAACTGGGTGTGCCATTTCAGTTTTGGTTTGCTCTGCCTTTTTCTGCCATTATTTTCTCTGCTTCCAGTTAACACTCATCCCCAAAAAAAGAGAAATAAATTGGAGACAACACTTTGCTTGGTTCTGCAAAGGAAATCTGATTGCAAGGTGTAACTAATGATAATTTCAAACAAGACAGGAGGTTTTTATTCATGTTACAAATGCAATTACACATTTAGTTGTCACCAATCTACCAGTCAAACAAAGTTTCTGCATGAAATGTGCAGATTTCAGACTCTGAACCATCAGTCTGGGACTGGAAACAGCACAAACTCCCTTTCAGTAACAAGTTGCATAAAACTGGCCTTCTGTAAACACTGTGTACAAGGAATCTGACCTACTACAGGTATTAGAATGCAATGGTCTTACAAATACTGTATTTGAATAGCATATTGCAAACTGGAGAGATGCAAATACATTCAGAGGAAACCCCAAGCCACCCTGAAACTGAAAAGCAACTTGGGATGATGTTGCAGGGAGTCAAGATGCTGCAAAGAAATGCCTGGACACTGATAATGAAATGCACCACAACTTGCAGATGCTCAGTTATCTGCTGGGCTGTGTTATTTCTAGCTAAGAAAAGCAGGGAACTTGCAACAATTTCCATTTGCTTTCTTTTCTCGAGTGCTCTTGCTTAGGTCAGCCATTAGAGGAAGTTTTTCTACAATGACTTCCCTTCCTGACATCAGGCAAACAGGGAAGAATCCAAAATAATACTGAATTCCACAAGGCTTTCCTGGCTCTGCAGACACTGCCTGACTGCCAAAACATATTCAGGAGCCCTTTCAACTGCTGCACTTCCTCCTCTCACAGCATGTTTTGAAACTCCACTTTGACTGAGATAAAACCCATTTCCACTGGAAGGGACCTCATGCCACTGAACTGTGAAAATGCTCAAGTACAACCACACCACAACAGTAAGAAAGGTGCTACTTCAGCTTGGATTTGGCTGTTCCTAATTTTTCTCCTTTGTAACAAAGATCTCCAATTCGAGCTTAATCTTTCCTGACCTCAAAACAAAATAGAACTTAACATCCATATATTCCTCACTTCAAAAGAGACTTTAGGGTATTTTGTTAACAGCAGCTGCCATCTACCCCACAAACAGCTTTTGTAGAGGTAAAGATTTCAGCTTTGTATTTCAGGTGCTGCAAGCACCACCTGAAATATTTTTCCAAATAAAGACAGAAATGCTATGCATTTTTCATCCATTTACTAAACAAAGTGCAACTGAGCCCTACACATCTGACATATGTACAAACTCTTTATGGCTTTCCCATAAAACCACTGTGGGTGGGGCTGTACAATCCCAGGGGAAGGAGCACATGGAACAGATGCTGGGGGACTGTTGGCAATAGAGTAAGAGCTATAATACATTCTGTAAACCTTGGCATACCACACTTTACATTATGCAAAGAGTCAATATTTACAAATCCATAGTGGGTAAACTAATGAACCCCCCTAAATGTCAATGATGATTTTGCAAAGTGCAGGACAAAACCAGTGCTGTTGATTGCAAGTCCTATGCAAGCAGGTTCTACTAAAATCATTACTACTGGAGTTTACCTGGACATTCCTACTGAGGGTTTCTAGGATTGCAACACTCAGGATGAAATATAGGATGACACAGCTTTAGGATGCACGTTGGAGGACAGCAAAGAGAGAAATTAATAAGGCAGCATGCTCAGAACAAGTTTAAGCAGCACTGATGTTAAGATCCCTAGTGGCAACTCTATCAGTTATTGGTAATGTTAAAAATTCAGAGTGCAACATAGAAGCCTCGTTTAACATAAAAAAAATGTGCAAATTGTTCTCTTCTTAACAAAAGAAAGTAACAGCAAGGAAGATTTCTACTGAAGAACATTTTTAAGTCACAGCAAAGTAGACCATCTTCTTTCCAAAATCATCTACAAGGCACTAAGGGTAGAAAATGACAGGTAACATGAAAGACCAATGTTGTTCCTCAGTCAGGTCGAAATATGGGGTATTTTGGTAAGAACTCTATTAATATTACCTGTTGAAGAAGGGAAAAAGACAAGAACTGAAGACAGCAACCAAAAAGTTCAAAGCTTCAGCACAATTTCCATGAACATTAGCTAATTCATGAGATTAAATATATCTGAGATAGTCTGTGAGGAGGGAATGTTCCCCAGGGTAACAAAGCAGAGATTCCAGTCATTCTGAAATAGAGGGAATCTGGGTGCTTGGCTTTTTTTTGGGGGTGGATCTCTTTCCCTAAAGCCTACACAATCTTCCCAGCTATATGTTAAAGGGGACAGGGGAGTGGTAGAACCACAGAAATATTTGAAATTTTGCTTTCCTACAAGGTCTGTCTTGTTTACAACCATGTGAAATTTTGAGCTGGCAAAAAAAAAAGCCCCACCAAAACAAAACCACAAAAGAAAAGGTCCAACCAAAAAAACACATTAAGACACAATATTTCTGCACAATTATTTGAATCAAAGGAATGATGAATACCACTGGAAAGGTGGAAAAAGTGATAAGGAACTATGGACTGTGCTGGTGTGGGAGCTACTCCACTGTAGAAAGTTCCAGTGGGTCTCCCTCATTCCAGATTACAAACCAAACTGCACATCTGTCTGGGAGATCTTTTTGTACAGGGTCATTGAGTGAAGGATTTTCTCTATTTAATCATAGTTCTGTTGAGTAGCAATAATAACAAGCAATACTCACATATTCCATCATATTGCTAGTTTCACATTTCCTTTTACTCAGCTTCCAGTGCAAACCAAGCTAAGGGAATAATTAACAAAGGATTAGCACAGCCTTGTTTGGATGGGTAATGCAACAAGAATTAGCAATACTCAATTATCAGATCTATTATTTAGGATCAGTGTAAAGCATGAAATTATGACAAGACTGTAAAATCCTTCATTGCCAATATTCTTAAAGCTGAAAAAAAGCTACAAATTTCTTACCTTATGATATAGTCTGTTGTTTTCCCATTCTAATAACTTCTGAATTGATCTTCTAGTCTAGAAAGGAAGTCAGAAGTGTATCAGGAATGGTTCAGCAGCCAGTCTCATCCAGAGGGATCTCACTACTGCATTTCTGGCTAAGGTTAATTTATAGTAAGTTAAGTTTTATAAAAGAAGAATAATGAAAGAAGAAATAAATGGAACTCTTATCACTTTAACCCCCTACTCCCCCTTTTTTCAAAAAAGGAAACACTTGTGGGGTTTTTGTTAACTTAGAATTACTGGAAAAAATTTAAGATCAAGTCCAACTTATGCCTGTGGCTTTCCAGAGTTCATTTAGTTACTAAGAGATCCTTTGAATTTGATATTTTTACCTCTCACAGCCAACAAAACAGAGTCTCCCAAATTCTCCTGGCCAAATCCTGCACTCATTGCAGGTGTTCTGCTGAAAACACTGTTTTCCATACATTTAATTTCCAGCTTTTGCTAATGAAATTGTGATCTGGATCTTTAACAAAACCTTCACCACTGAACTCCAGTTCACAAATTATTTTCAGCTCTTGGCTACCAAATGTGTCCTTCATGTCCTGCTCTTTCCAGGACTGTGGAGAGGAAATGATTTCTCAAGTTTCAGTGATTTTGAAGGTCACAAAAAGATAACTGTGATGATCCTTCATGGCATACATTTAATTTTAATCACTGCATGATTGTTATCACCCCCACAGAAGTGCCACCATTTTCCCTACTTGGTGCATATTCTCTGTAGCCTTGAGAATTTCATATAATTAATACTACACCACCACATGGGCATTTATTTACATTTTCACTGCTACAATGGCTTTAAAACTGCAAATACTCCTTTTGTATCCCTCAGGCATAAACCTCTGCAATAATTACATTTTTAAAGGCAGTTAAAATGAACTAAAGTCGTGTAACTTTTTAGTGATGCATTTTCAGCGATGAGCACTTCAACAAGTTAACACATTAATGCACTTCCTCAATATTTACTGCTGTGATAAATCAATTCCAAATGTAAACCACAGAGGTAATTGAGATAGTGTTTACCTGGTATCACTGAAGTGCTTTTTAAAATTATTACTTTGGACCTGATTACAGGAGTGGTCAACTCTGTGTTGGGGAGAAATCTTTAGAAAATAAATTTGTACTTGTTCTTAACAGAAACAGCACAGTGAAATATGGGAAATAAACCACAGCACTGAAATGTTATAGTGTCTATTGCAGATAAAAAAGTGATTTTTAAATTTTAAAAATATTTATTTGGGGGTGAAGTTCTGTCACTCTTTGAAGGTCATGAAGGTTCAGTTCTCAATTCTTAGACCTTGAGAAATCCTGGAAATTTAGGGTATCACATATTCCATCCTGTTGGACTGGGATGAGATCAGCTATTCTTAAAACTACTGAGTCAACTGATAATTTGGTACAATTTCAAATTTTTTCTATTTTCTAAAGGTGGAAACCAGAATAACCTTTTGAATGTGAGGCCAAACCAGGGTTTTTAAATAGGGAATATATTACAAAAAGTTATTTAATCCTACCAATAATTAAAAAATCCATAGAATAAGATGAACCATAGACTCACTCTTTTGTTAAGACAGACCACAGGCCACAGGCTGCAGCCCAGAGTGCAGCAGCAGCACAGGCAGCCACAGAGCAGCCACTTGACATTGACAGGGAGGTTCTTCCTCAGGCAGGCGTTCACTCGGCTGATGCTGGTCTTGAATTCCTCAGGGGCCACCTGCAACACAAGGGCTCAACTTCAGGGACAGCCAGCACAGGGCCATTTTCTCAGAAATTGCCTCTACAGGTTAAAATGAAACAGAAAATTACACAATCTTCTAAAGCACTGGTCACCCAGTGAGCATGAAAAGTCATTTTCCTGCAACGAATTCATTTCTGGTGTGTGAGCTGCACAAACCTGAATTAAAAAGCCAAATCTTTTAGATGAGCAGCCTCATCCATATTTATTGCACCAGTAATTAATCAATGGGCCTGAAACAAAATCAGAATTGGGACACAGCTGGGCAATACAAGCACTGGCTACACTGAGCAAAACCATGGAAGAATGACAGATCTCTGCTTTCCAAGGGAATGTGGGAGCTTTGCAGTAAAAATAGGTATCACAGAAAGGGAGAGTATTGTCCCAATTGATGTCACACCAATCTAAGCCTACACTGTGCCTGGGTGAAGGCTCTGTCCACAAAGAACTTCCTGCAGTGGCCCATAATGAAGCCACAACTTCCCTTGTGGCTGCTTCCTAAAATAGGGAAGCCTAGAAAGAAAAACACTGGATTGTATTTAAGGCAGAGCAATGCACTTGGACAGGGTTAGGAATAAAGCCCTACTTCTTGAAAACTGGCTTTTTGAAATGAAGGAGTGTTTTACACCTCTATTGCCACTGCAGAGTCACAGTGGAAGCCCCATTTTGTACCAGAAAGCTGCATCCTCCAGTAACTGCATTTCTCACCTACTCACACACCCCAAATCCCTCATCTCCCTAGAATTCAAGCCACTTCCACCTGACAAGTCAAACGTGGCTTTGAGGCAGTGACTCCAAGATGACACCCTTGACTCTAACACAATCCAGCATTTAAATACACAAAGCAGAATAAATCAGGACCAACAAGAGACTTGACCAGGCAGGCACAACTCAAAACAATTAAAACATCCCATCTTTCCTGCCTGCTTGCCACCTTGATGCAAATCCCCAAAGTGAGTCTGCACACAAAGCTGGGCCACTGCTCCACAACCCCCAGCCAAGCCCAACTCTGCTCATCTGACTCTGCAAACACCAACAAAAGTTCATTTAATGACAAAGATCCTTTTCAGCAGGGGCAAAGCCACGGGGCAGGAAATGGAGAGGACCTGATGCTGCTGCCTCTGCCCATTGAGCTGAACCCTTTAAAGCATTGTAGGGAAGGGAGTCAATAAATACAACATCTGCTTCCTGGCCATTCAGCTCACCAGGCACCACAGAGCCAGAGGGGGCAGCTGGGCTTGCACACAAGCCAGGCCTAGAGTTAATAAACATCAGAACATAATTTAAATGTGATTATTTTCAAGCAGGAATTAATAAATGCATAGAAAGGAATTATTTTGCCCCCTTCTCTCAAACAGATTGTTTTGTTTGACATCTACAAATGGAGCAACTAAAAAAAATTGTCTGTTTTACAAGAGTTTTTTACAAAGTTTTTTTTTTCCCCAGTTTGGGAAAAAAAATAAAAAGAAAATGGTGAAAGGAACCCCCTGAGAACCTTTGTACTGAGACATCTGCAATGAAAAAAAATCCCACTGTAATGTGGCAAACTGTCCTGTACTTGCATGTCTCTGGAACAGGGTTTTATGGATTTCTTTGCCAGTGCCAGATCTTGTTTTGGGATATAACAAATACCAGATGCACATGAGCAAAATCATTTCATCTTCAACGTGGGAGAGTGTTTTGTAGGAAAGAACATCTGGGTGGTGCCTTGCAGTAACCTCAGACAGCTGCTGCAGTCACTGCCTCAAAGTAAACAGATTCCTACATTAATTGGCATTCTCAGCTCCTAAAGAAGTTTCCATGGGCCTCATATTTAGATATCTACAAATGGCACTTCCTTTGATAAATCTTTTAAAATTTTACATTCTGTTCATGTGAAATATAAAAATAAGTAGTTGTTTTTTCCCTAGAACTCATTTATACTTTTGTAATGAGACTCCCTAAGAGAAGAGAATGTTTCCTTCTCCTTCAGACACAAAGTTTACTGGACCTTGACAACAACACAGCCCAACCTCCAAATCCAGCTGAACAAACCTGCCAAAGACAATGGAACAGCACAGCCCAGAATTTAGTTTAACAAGGATAACCCTTATTCAACACCTAGAGAACTCAGCCAGATTCTCAGATCACAGCTGGCAGAAAAATTTGGGACCTAAAAAGAAAACACAGGGAGATTCCCTGTTCCTGTGATGATTTTTAGGGAGTCACTGTTCACATCAAGTTACCATGTTCCTACATTTGAAGATGAAAGCTCAAGTACTCTCCTTCCTGCAGAACAAATGGCTAAAACAGAAACCAACTTTGGATGCCACTAAGCAACAGAAAATTCCCATTTCAGGAATTTTGGGCTGATATTTACTTTAATAAAATATTATGAAAGCATCACTACCTGCTAACTCACCAAATATTTTCATATAAAGGTGAATCTCTTGGCTGCAACATAAGATTAAATTACTTAAGATGCTTTTGACTAACCCAAACTATTGGATTGTTTCTGCCTTTAGGAAATGGAATCACAACAAATATTTCTGTCACTTATGACACATGTTCATCTGAAACTAAAGGAACTGGAGACCAAGATAAGCCTCATGTGATAAACAGAAGAAATCACAATTAAGTTGCTCAATTTACAGCTCAGTGACAGTTAAGCATTGTTACACAGTGATTAAGAACAAAATACTTGTAAATAACTTGTAAATAACTGTAAATAACTAATAAAAAAATGGCATCCAAATCAAAGTCACCACAGAACTGTTGATTTTTCTGCCACAATTTTAACTCTTGCCTTCTTGCAGGTACAGCTTTTGAAAGGTGCATGTGAAGGGGCTGATGTATTTCAAACAAACAATTAACAGCTCCTCCTGCACAAAGACAGCTCCCTAAGAAATCCTAGTTCTGAGTAATTCTGGAAATCTCTTGGAGAGTTTGTGTCTGGCTCTTGAAAAGAGTGAGATAAGCACTTTGCTCCTGGCTGTGCCACCTTGGGAAGGGACATTAGCTCCTTTTAGGAGGGGAAAAAACAAAAAAACATAAAAGGAAAGGAGGGGGTGTCATAATATTTTACAACAGGATGCAGAGGATCTCCAAACACAGGAAGGGAGGCAGTAGGGCCCAGCAGGCCTGATCTTCCCTCAATCACCATGATCAGCAGCCCTATCAATCACAGGCACCACAATGCCCAGCCTCACTTTATGGCTCCCATTGCCCTGCACTGCACACTCCTCTCTGGCCTGAACCCCTTTTGTTTCAACAACAGGGCAGGAAATTCCACTTTTCCCCTCAAGGATCATTTTCTGGTCACCTGGAGCAGTGTGTGCTATTGTGCTCCATATCACAGAGAATATTTTGTTAAAAGCTTGTTTAAGAGAATTAATAATCCTGTAAACCTGTAGCACACACAATTTAAATTTAACCACCATTCCCATTTAGGCCAAGGTCCAATCACATTATTAAAAGTTAAATATTGCCTCTGTATTAAGCATAGTCAAATCTTTTCTTATAATGTTCCATTAGAAAGAAGCCTGGCTCAGGATTTACAAACCAGGTGAGTTTATGTCTCATCCTGCAAGACAAATATTAATCCAGCTGAATTAGCCAGGCCAAACATCTGACATGCCTGGGATTTTCCTTTCCTTTATTATTTTATTGTCTGTGCTTTACCCTCAAATGTACACATTCACCTCTCCCAAGGAAAGCAACAAATTAAGTCTCAATTAAACACTGAAGATGTAATTACAAGCATGTAGCTCTAGGCTAACCTGTAACAGCTATGCAGAAACTGGGAAAATGGCAAAATGGGGGAAGGAGGAGGGGGATGCCAGACTTCAGAAAAAGAAAATCAGAAGGTTTGCTGCCACCACTATGTGGATGGGCAAACTGAGGGCAGGAAGTTTAAGTAAATTACTAACACAAGAATGTGGCATAAATCCCAAAGGTTTGTGCTTCTGGGAGAAAGGTGTAGCTACAGTTTTCTCTAATTAGGATTTTCATCCTGCTTTAAAACCTGCATTTTTTACATCTGTATTTATTCTAAAGAAAACCAGTACTGAGAACTCCATCAAGTCCATCTCGTGGCTTCATCTCTTACACTCAATTAGCAGATGGGATTTATTATTAGTATCAATTCACAGGGCACAGCAAATCCATTAAACTTAATGTTACACAGGCAATATGAACAAACTATGACATTGTCTTACAGTAGCTGAGGACTAATGCAAGTTCAGAGTAAACATTTTAATCCCAATTTGTAAATATAAACAGTCACTGTTATTCATAAATTTTGATTTCATAAAAAGCAAAAAAATTACATTTTAACAACAGAGGATCTTAAAGTGGGGTCTCAGTTGACTACAATACTGATTATTGTGAATTATTTAACAGGGTATTTAAAGAAAAACTTCCTGGAAAAAATGACTGAATTTTCATTTTCAATAGGGATTAAGATGATTGACTGCCTCAACCAGAGGAAGAAGCAGATTCTTTATTTCTTGCAATTGACAAAAGTATTAAAAACCAAAAGACCCACAACTGTGGTTTTTAATGTCTTTCATGGCAGCGTGTGGCAGGCAGGAAGAAAAATGTGTTTACTATCTGGTTTGATTGGTGCTCTCCCCTGACAAAAGAGAATTCATTTCCTTGCTCAGAAAGCCCCTCAAATCCACAAGGTAACAGAATATCAAGAATATCAAGATTCTCAACAGAGGAACATCCCTATATCCATCAAATCCCTGCCCATGGCACTCCTGTAGCACCCACAGAAGGGTAAATGCCAACAGAAAAATTACCTTTTTCCTTTCTTTGCTGAATTAAGTCCAAGCACTCAACTGAACTTTAAATTAAGCTTTTGTTCACTGTCTATTTAACAAGAGAAGGACAATCAAGTGGAAAATGTGACAGCCATTGATGCTGGTATTATAAAGTGGAGACCTGGATGAAGGCTTGTTTGTTTAATAACCCAAATATATTTTAGAGAGACAGAAAGAGATGAAATTATAGAATTAAATTTAGTTGAAACATTTCTTGCCTGGGATTTTCTACAGGCTTATTTATAATAAACTGCAGCTTGAATAAAAGAACATAAAATAGTTTTTTCCAAAATGTATTGGGGCTGTTCAGTAAGAAAAGAATAAGCCTCAGACAAGGTGATGAAATGCAAAGTGCTGTGAGCAGCCCTCTCACTGGAATCAGTAGGATTTGCCTTTCTGAGCTCAGTGAGATCCTAAAACAAGGGCAGAATTCCCAGGCTGATTTTCAGCACCCCAAAACTCCAAGCAGAACCTGCTTTTCAGGGGTCCTGCTGTCACAACAGCTGGACAACCACAACACAAGGATTTTATTCATTGTACTCTGGTGTGAAAATGCAGGAGGAGAAAGCCCAGATGGATCTGGCAGAAGCAGGAGCAACCATCCAGCTGTGTTTAGTGGATTGTTGCTATGACTCAACCTCTGCAAGGGGCTGCAGAGGGAGTGCAGCTCTAGGGGATGACATGAGACAAAGTAGAAAGAGCCAAATAAACTTTTTTTCTTTCCAAATTTTGGAAAAGATACATCAGGGGGATATAAATCGGAGCAAAAACAAAGCACTAGAGAGTGAAACAGCAGGAAGAAAAAATTTAAGGGAAAAAGAATTAAGCAATTAAAAGATTAAAAAACAATTACAAAAATAATTTAAAACTAACTAAGAAATTAGTGAAGACTGAATTAATAGCTACAAATTACAGTTTGTTACACTGGCATTAAATAAGATGACAGAGAAAGCAAGAGACTTGTCACCACTAATTTTCAGAATTAACTACTAATTAACACCAAACAGTATTTGTGAAAATGTACTAAAAACCTCCTTCATTTGTAGATTTAACACTTATGTTTTGTTCTGCAAAGCTTCAAATAAAACAGATTCACTTCCAGAGATTTGTCTAAACAAACTCAAGGCTCATCAGGCATACTCAAAAGAGAGGTTGAGTATTTGTACTGATTTAATTCACCCAGGAGGGAGCACAAACTCCAGGTTTTTCAAAAGCAAGGTTAAGTGAGTGCTGCTTTCAGGTCTGCATGGAAACAGTGGGATCCATGGTGAGCTTTGCTGTGTTTGGAATGTCAATAATGATAACAATCACTGCAAATCCCCCTTGCTTCCAGCTCCACTCAGGGGCTGGGCAGTGAGCAGCTGGGTCACACAGGTAACAGATTTTAGTGGGTTCATGCTCAGGTACCCAACACAGAAATCACAGGATGCACTGGCTCCTCCCATCGAAAAGAACAGTTTAATCTCACACTTACCTTCCCTGTCAGAACAGAAGGAAATTCTGTATCAAACTTGTTGCTCAAGCCAAACCTTGAAAACAAAAGAGACAAACAAAATATATTCCACCTAACTTATTTTGTTTCCCTTAATAAAAAAATGCAGTAAGAGTTTTTACTTTAAAAAGAAACCACTATTAATTTATTTTGCCCTTCTGTTTGCATTGTTTCACAAGCTTTTGATCTAAGTTAATATAAGGTCTTGTGTGCCATTCAGTCATTTCCAGACACAAACACAGCTTGGTGCCTTACTTCAGTACCTCCAGAAGTGCAAAAATCCTTTTCCAATTGGATGGCAGCAAGTTTCAATCTTTCATTTCTGTAAGAAAAAACCCTCCAGCTATGAAATGCCAGGTTCAACAGTCTTTTTATTTTCTTACACATGCAATTGTTCCACATGCAACAGATGAAGTTTGTTTTAAGGAACCCATTCATCAGTATCTTAGAAATTTATAACCATGTGGTTTGAAAAATTTCCCTTGGGTTGAGTTAAGGTACCTCATGCAAAATGTGTCCTACACAAAGGATAGTTTTACAACAACTATGAATTTCAAGAAAATTAAGTTTTGGGTACTACAGTGACTACTCTTCACTGAAGTATTCTGGGGTTTGAGCAAAGGGTTTTCATTATAACCAGTGAAAGCTCCAGGGAGCTGGATTTGGCTTGTAAACCTGTTACCACTTATTCCAAAACTCCTGAACCTTTAAAATTCAGTAATTTAAAAAAATCCAGCAGCAGCTGGCCCTCTGCTACAACCCCTTCACGAAACCGGCAGCAGCCGGGCCGGAGCGGGACGCGCTCGCGGCTTCTCTCTCTCTCTCTCGTCCCCGCCTCACCTGGCCTGGGCCGGGGAGCGTCTCGACTCGACCTGTCCCAGTAAGCTGGGTAGTACGGGAACCCTTCGCAAAGTCACGCGACCTTGCCTTAACATCGGCGGTGCTTTTCCTGCC
>JAOTQP010000099.1:18078160-18089808 GCA_026413545.1 Cichladusa arquata
GGCGGGAGGGCGGCGCGCAGGCGCAGTGCGGCCGGCGGGGCTGTGGCGGCGCTGAGGGGAGCTCGGTGCCGAGGCGCGCGGTGCGGCGGATGGCGCCGGGCTCCCCAGGGCTGGTGGTGGTGGTGGTGAAGGGAGGCGGCCGCTCAGCTGCGCTCGCGCCCGGCGGCGAGTAACGAGCCGGCACGGGGAGTTGCTGAGAGAAGTTAGCTTTGATTAGCCCGGGATAGCCTTGTTTAACTCGTGTTTTTAGAGACTCGCTCTAAGCCCTCCGTGTACAAGGAAGCGGAATTGCTCCGTTGTCTTTAGCGTTGATAACTCCCCTCAGTTCCCTTCCCGCCCCTCAGGTGCGCGAGGGTCACGAGCGGCTCCTGAGGGGAGTTTTAATTTGCGGGTTACAGGGGAAAAAAACTCACTGGATTTTTATTTGCGTTAAAAAAAAAACAAAAAACAACCACCAAAACCACCTCTAAACCTTCGGCGTACAAGGGATCTAAGTATCTGTACAACTATTAGCGGATTTATAATTCCCCCTCGCGCCTCCCTCAGGCGCGTGAGGTTCACGAGCCGGCGCGAGCGGCTCCTGAGGGGAGTTTTAATTTGCGGCTTACAGGGAAGCCGGGAAAAAAACCTCGCTGGATTTTAATTTGCTTTAAAAAAAAAAAATAAATAAAAATAAAAAGTCACCCCTAAACCTTCGGCGTACAGGGGACCTGAATACGTGTACTATTGTTACTGCGTTTGTAACTCGCCTCCCTCAGGAGCCGCTCGCCCCGGCTCGTGACCCTCGCGCTTCTAAGGGAAGGCAGGGGAAAGTCTGATCCTCCTTTTTTAAAACCTCTTTTCCAGGTACGTTTTTGTGACAGTGTTAATAAAAACAGCCGGGTAGCGATTTGTGCCCTTCCCCTCTTGTTTTTGCCCGCTGTGTAGCTCCCCGGGGCACCTGAGGTGAAGGTAAGGGAGAGCGGGGGTTGCGGAGTTTTTCCGGAGCTTTTGGTGGGTTTGGAAAGTAATGGGGTGATGAGAGAGAAGCAAATCCACAGAGGAGTAGCAAAACTGAGGAAAAAATTCCCTCAGAATACTTCAGGGGAATGCCCCCATCAGCACGCAGGTGTAAGCTATTATTGAAGTAATGGCACTTAATTACTCACCTACTGCAAATGGAAAATAATCCAAAAACTATTGGTGTTTATAATTGCAATAGAAGAATGAAAAACGAAATTATGAGGGGTGTGTTGGTCCTTTTTAGTGTTACTGTAGCTCTTACAAAGTGTTGGCTGCGGTATGTGTCCAAATCAGAATTCCTGACCTGCAGATGCTCTGAGGAATGAGCTCACCTCCTCCTGCATGAGGTAAAAACGGGTCTCCATCCCTGTCTGTTGTTTCCAGGAAAATACTTTCCTCATAAATCATCTTTATTGTTTTTCAGGAGTTTCTAGACTGCTGCAAAATGCAGATGACAGTGAAAATTTTGTTGCCTCCGAAAATAACACTTGCTGAACTACAGTTTTATCACTTTATCAAGAGTGCTGCATGCTCTTACTTCAGCACATTATCCATCTTATGTGGAGCTGCAGGTAAATCACACTCTAAGCTAGAGAAAAAAATGAAGAGGCAAATTGTTATAGAATGAAATCTTGTTCTCCTATTTTTGTCCAAGTACTTTTTTCTTATTTAGTGTTGAATGTTGCAGTAAATCAGTGGAGAAGGTAATTGACCAAACCTGAAAATACATCCTGTTTAGAAACATGATAAAAAAAGAAAAAAATTACTCTATATTAAGGATCTGATATTTTTTCTACTCATCTGTATATAGATTCATAACCAATGGGAAGAAAGTGTTGAAACAACTGAAATAAAGTTATGTATAGGGGTCTTTATTTTACTCTCAGTTAAATTCTGAATGTTTGCTTTAACTGGTGTGAAAACCAAAAAGGTGAGTGTTGTAACTGAGAGCACTGGAAGAAATGATAGCTCTCATGGTGTGCATTTACATTATTGGTTTTAATATAATAATAATTGGTGTCTTGGTTCATTGGCTGCTTTGGGGAACTGTCCATGGGAAAGGTCATACAATGGTTTGGATTGAAAGGGGATTTAAAGCCATGGGCAGGGACACTTTCCACTCTCCCAGGGTGTTCCAAGCCCTGTCCAGCCTTGCCTTGGACACTTCCAAGGCTTGCACGTGTTCAGTGTTTTTCCAATAAAAATATCTTGAAAGTTTCACAAGGATGTAAGAAAAAGGGACAAGCAGAACGTGTGCTGGAAAGTGAAATAAATGCCATGGACTCGTCTACAACTGTGACATTCAATATGCCAATGGTGACACTCAGGTGTTAGGGCAAGGTTTGGCAAACAGGAACACATTCTGCACTCGTGGTTAATTGAAAAACCTCCATTTAATGCATCCTGGGTTTTGGTTTAATAAACAAGCCAATGTTACAGGCATTTAAATGGATGTTGTGCCAGAAGGACACAGGGCATTAAGGCATGAGCTCCAAAGCAGGTGGTGCAATGCTTTGCTGAATTGAGTGTAAAATGAAGCATAACTTACTGTGTGACCTCTTTGTAATGAGGGTCTGAGGTGTTAACAAACCAAAAAAAGAAGTGTTTTTAATTGGAAAAGGTACTTTGCTATAGCAGCTTCATATTTAACATTTTGTGCTTTTTGAAGTCAAAGTTCAGCTGAAGTTTCAGTAGACTTTTTTTTTTTCATGTGCATGTGTTCTCTCCCATAGGAACAATGACCATCTGGGTAAAAATAGACTATTTTAGAAAAAACACCTTTTGTATCCCATGTGTGTATTTAAAGAATGTCTGTTTAGTATTGGGTCTGAAAAGTAAATACTAGGGGGAATTTTTTCTGCATGACTTATCAAACTTTATGACTTCACAGAAAGAAATAGAAGCTTCACTTTCAGTCCTTCTTTAGGATGCTGTTTATTTGATGAAACTATTATGCCATAAAACCAGAAAGATTTGTGGAAGGATGATGGTCTCTGGTAATATTTATCCACATAAATCACTTCCTTTCTTGGAATCAGAAGTGTTTTTATATAGAGCATGAAACACAAAGAGCAGAAAAGCCAGGAGTTAAACCAAAGCATGGCATTAAATAAAGGCACTGTTGGGAGAACATGGAAAGGGAATGTTAATGTGGGCCCGGGAGATTCTGAGTCTTCTCTCAATGTTCTTTTTTGCTGTTTGTTCCACACAAATCACCACCACACAGGCATTCTTCAGGAGGAAGAATATACAACAAGTGATGCCAGGTTGGCTGCCAGAATTCCCTCATTCCAGAATTCCCAGAATTCCCTCCCAGACAGGAAGAGGTTGTTGGAAAATGGGAATACACTCTTGGGGTTTGGAGAATGTATTATAGGTCTGGTGGACAAACCTCATGCTTCTTGATCAGCTACTGCAAACTCTTCCCAAGGTGATTTGTAGGTTCCCATTGTTTTGTTCAGAAGTAGAAATGTGGAACTCATTAGGCAAATGTGGATATGTTCATTTGTTAAGAAAGGCGAGCCAGGAATTGTGTGTGAGGTTCAATGAAACTGATTTTGTGATACAAATATTTTGTAATGTCTAGAAGGGTTTTGGCTTTGTGCAGGGGAAAATGATGTATATCAATTTTAAAAAATAATCTAAGTTTGAAAAGGTTGTCAAGTTTCTGATCCAGGATTTTTTTTTACCAGGATGACTACTACAAACAGCCAGTTAGGGGTTTAAATGATGCTGTCTTTGTAAACTGATATTGCAAATATCTTATGATGAGGTACTTTCCCTTTTCTAGTCTAAGCTATCTATAACTAAGGGTACATCTGTATTTTTCTTTCTTTTTCCCACTGATCAATATTTGGAAGTTAATTAATAAAGCAAAATCACTGTGGTGCTACACTGAGTGTGAGCAGGAGCAGTTTGTGCCAGAGGCCCTTCTTGATGAAGTTTCTGTACAGTGGGACTGAGGAGGGCAGCTCTGCCAAAGCTTTGGCACCTCCCAGGATTCTGATAAGAATTGAGGTGATTCAGATAAATGTCAGAAGGGATTTGCTGGCTGCTGGAATTAGACAGTGGTGTGATGCAGAGTTTTGATATCAGCATGTGTTAGAGGGTCTCACTGCCTTGCAAACTGGAACCACCAGTCAATCAGCTGAATTCAAACAGTGTGATGGTTTTCTATTTACATACAGGGAAAACCAGGAAACGTGGAGAGCTTGGGGAAGAGACCCACTGGGTGCAACGTTGGCATTTGATTTATTACTATTTTAACTGCTTAACAGTGCTAAGGGAGAGTATAACTAAAGTCTCTGGAGGGGTCTTCAAAAGAAGAAAGATAAATATTGAAAAATATTATTTATATCCCTATTTTTTCCTTAGATTACTTTGAGAAACAGCTGTGCCACTGCACTGAGGTTGAAAGGGATGTTGTGATCCATATTGGGGGTAGTTAGGCACAGCAACAGATAAAGGGAATAACTCCTTACTTGACTTAACTGTAGTCAGAGAAGATAATCTGGTCCTCTCTGAAGGCTTAGAGATCATTATCTAGTGGATGAAAGAGACTGTCCCCTAAATATTTATTAACATATGCTTGGGATACATTTAAAACACATCTGATGGATAAAATTCGGGATAAAGATCATGAAAAAGAAAAACAGTTTTTATTGACAAGACTGATATTAAACATGCCAGAGGAGGTGTTTGTATCCCATTCCAGCCCTTAAAACATCTAAAATGGGCTCCTTTAGAATGATTCCTTTATCAGCTGTGATTGTTCTGAGTGCAGTCAGTGGCTTCAGTGGCTCCTCTGAGCAGTTTGTCAGAGCAGGCTGGTGTTTCCTGACTGCCTGGAGCTTGGTGAGAATCTGCAAGATGATGATTTGAATATGTTGAATATGAACCTGGTAAATAACTGTGTTTCATTTCAATTTTGTCATAAATGAGGAAGGAAATCTGAAGCAATGCATTTCTAATACACAAATACAATGAATGGTGTGTTGTGTGTTATGGCTGTACCTGCCATTTCTCCTTGTTGATATTAAAATTGATCAGAGAAAAAAAAAAATCTGAAAACGAGAAGTTTTTTCTCTCTCCATTTCTGTGCCACTGCTAAGCTTCACAAAAGCCCTCTCCTGGTTTCCATAGAAATGGCCCTTCTGCTGATTTGAGGTAAAGGTTCACTTCCCTCTTTTCTTGCATATATAAAGTCTGAGTTTCCTGAGAGATTATTTTATCTTCTACATCCTTCATGTATAGCACAACCCAGGTAGAAGGGGTGGTGGAGCTGGGGAAACTTCCTCTCCCAAGGAAAAAATGTGGATTTATTTGACTGAAAAGCAGAGGAAAAAAGGCATGTGTGTGTCACATGTGCATTTCTGTGAATGTGAACAGAAGCAGCTCTGTGTGTGCAGGTTCCACAACGTGCTCTGGCTCCTAAAATGTCCCTGTGATCCCACAGGAACATCAGCAAGCAGATTTAGGAGATCCTGAGTTAAAGCCATGCAGATGCAGTCTCAATTTCTCATCAGGCTGGGTTTTATAACTATTTACATACACAAGCTTTTCTGTTTACACTTGTTTGCATTAGAATACACCCATTTGTTTGAGCCATATGATAGGAGATGACTAGAAAATATATTGGGGAACCACCCACAAAATGTTTACAGTGAGTAAGGTCTTAATCTGTGTTACAGGATTTCTCCTTAGTTTAGTTTGAGACATTTATGTCTACAAAGATATCATTCAGAATTTAGTTCTGATGAGTGTTATCCTTGTAACTTCCAACAGAATTGCTTTCATGGAGTTACTCTAACAGAGTTATTTTAAACAGGGAATAGTGAGGCATATCCTCAAGGTTGTTATCTAGTGGTTTGGATCCAGATGATGAGAGCTTTGATGAGTTTTCTCCATGGTGTTCAGTGCATTATCAATGCTCATTGACACGAAGAAAAGCAGAATTTATTCTGCTGTTTCTGAGAGCAAAAGTTTGATGTTGCTGAAATAAGTGATGCATGATTTTCATAATGCTGTTTTTTTTCTGTGTTCTGCTTTTTTCCCTTTTTATTACCTTTGCTACCCTTGACATTTTCAGGAATATTAAATTTTCCCAATAAAGCTGTTCACTTGTATACCAGCAAAAAGGTCATATTAAGACATTCCAAAGAATAGTACTACTGAAGGGCTTGGGGATTTTTTTAGTGCTTTGGGTTTTCTTTCTGCTTTTTCCAGACTCATCACTTGTCATTGCTACCTTCTCACCTGCCAACACGGAGCAGTAATTAAAGCAAACCCCACTGTGATCGTGTCCTTAATTTGTTCTCTTTCAGGGGTGCCCATGAAATGAACATTTTTGTGGTTGCTCAGCTGCAGGTGACAGCTTCAAAATACCCTCTCAGCTACTTTGGGAGAGTCAGGGATAAAATTAGTGGCCTGAGACTGCTCCTGTTCCACTTCAGACATTTAAAGACCTCAAGCAAATTCTTTCTTTGCTTTTTGGTGGTTTGCTTGTAGTAACAGTTCTGTTTGTTTCCATCTCATTTGTGCTCAGATTTTTGAGCAACAATATGTGCAGTCCTAGAAGATTGAGGTAATATTTATCTCCCAGTTATCTGGCATTTCCAAATATATGTGAGAAATTGCTGCATTTCTTACAGTGGAACAAATCTTGGTATAACAAATCTTTGGTATATTCTGTATCTGTAACTATTGCTTGAATACAATTCCATGGGGCAGAGATGATCTGTGTTATTTAATTAAATGCAATAGGTTGGCATAGCAACATTATTGTGTTCCTTGAGCATTTAAAAGTGTTTTAAATGTTTTTGCTGTTTTCAAAAAGTAGCATTCTTTTCAGTCCTTTTAAGTGTAAATATTTATTAACATCTACGGTTTCCTCTAATTATATAAATGGAACAAACCAAACACACCCAAATTCTTATATTTTTTTGCAATAAGACTCTATTTTATAATCAGTTCTCTTGGTTTTCTGTGTGTATGTATGATCAGACTAGAACTACCTGTACTGAATCTTCAGCTGCATCATTCTTTGTGTCAGTGTCTGAAGCAAATTACCTGCTAGCAAAGATACCGAGAGATGAATCTTGGCAGCACAAAGTCCCTGAGATTTTTGCAGTAATTAAAATATTTTGGTTATAGGCTCTGATTTCCTGCTTAGAAATCAGCACTCTGAAGGCAGATAAATGAAAATAGTCCCTTGAAAAGCTGAGTTTCCAAGATGGGGGGTGGCAGTGGTGGCGAAATCCATTCTTGCTTTTTCTTTTTTCCTCTTTTGTTTTTTTCCCCTCTGTTCATTCTGAAACTATGACTTGATGAATGTCATTAGGCTGTAATCCATTTATTCCATGTGGTGGTGGGAACAGAGAATTTGACAGTTCATTTGGACTGAGTGAACCAGAGTCACTCTGAGCTGAGCCCCCGCTGCCGTCAAACTGTGAGATTTTCTTCTTGATCATTTTTCTCTCTTTTGCTCGGCGATTCTGGAACCAGATCTTCACCTGGGGCATTAGAAATGATACCTGATTAATTCAAAGTGCTGCTCAACTTTTACAGTAATTATAGGAATGGAAATGTAGGTAAGTTCAAAAACACTATTTAAAAAACCCCAAACCCAAAGCAAACAAACAAAAAGCCATGAGGAAAAAAGCCCCAAAGCTAAAACCAAACAAAAAAACCCTTCACAAACCAAAATAATGAATTTGTGCAGTAAGAAGTTGTTGCATTATTCTGTATTAATTTTTGGCATAATAATCAATGGAAAATTGATTCATTCTTTCTTGATTTCTTTTCTTCTTGGGTGTAAAGTGAACACACAGTGTTATATGTAGGAACACAGAAATCAATGAACTCATTGAGGCTCAGAGGCCACAGAGTTCATCATTTCAGCTTTGCCAGTGTCATAATTTAGGAAGATGCAATTCTAGATTAATTGTGAAGATTTCTTTATTATCTGTGTTACAGATTAATTCAAAGCCAAGTAGTGAGGGTTCTTTCTCTTCATATATGTTGTGAATGATTTTTGTGTGTGCATGTATTCTTACGTATTTAAAATTTTTGATTGTTTTTATTACTGGAATATATACTTAAACATGTATTTTGCAGATACATATGTACTGTGTTGTACATAAAAATAGATATATCAGCATTACTAAAGACAGTCAATTTCCCAGGCTTATTATGCAGATGAAAAACTGTTTAAAATCTACTCTGAGTTACCTCTATTTTCTTTCCTTATGTGAAAATGTGAATGAGGAGGAACTCCTCTTTGTGTTTTCCTTCTTGCTAACTGTGTTCTAAATTCACAGTATTTATTATAGCCTTTAAAGTGTATTGAATACAATACAGTATAAGAAGTTGTACCCTTGCTTTGTATTAAAAATCTCAGTGTTTTATAATTATTTTTATTACCTTGCTGGTATTGGCATGAAGAAGCATTTAGCTTTGTATGTCCTATGGAAATGCAGATTAATTATGTATTTTGTCTACTTTATACTTGAAGGAACTTTACCAAGTTAAAATGGGGTGGCATTAGGAGCAGCAGCTCTGTAAAAGGAAACTGCTGATTTTTCTGTAGGATCACTGGTGACTCCAGGCATGGCTGTTCTAAATCAGCCAGCTTGCATAACATTAAGGTGGAGGTTGCAAATCTCTCATAATTGCAGTTCTCTGAAAATTTTCCAGTGCAGCTCTATCCTACTGTGTGACAAACTTCAGTAGTCCATCCATGATAAACTTGGTTTTTGTTCCTGCCTGGGAGCACTCACAGTCTGTGCAGTGCACTCTGTACTGTTTGGGTCTGGACTGAACATCACTGCACTAAATATGTTTATAAAATTCCAGTGCTTGATCCTAAAATACCATTGATTGTCTCTGCATTCCTACACTTCCAGCCTCCACTGGTCCCTCTCTATTCCATGTTCTTCCACAGACTGAGTGCAGAATCAGAGGAGGCCACTGCAAGAGGAACATTTTAAGAGACCTGAATGTGTATTTTTAGAAAGAACAAAAGATTGTAAAATTCTAAAAAGAAAGATCTCTGGTTTATATTTACCTTGAGGCAATAATCTGGTTTTTAAATGAGATGACTAATTCAGTATCATCAAATGTGCCCTTCTCCTCCAGCTGTAGCAAAACCATTGCAATTCTGGAGGCTTGGATCCAGCAGTTATTACATCCACACACTGCAGAGCTGTGCTTGGGAAAGGTGCTCCCCAACACAGGGGTTTTAGGGAATTCTCATCCTAAATTCCTCTGGAATCTGTATGAACACAGCTAATGTAGCTGCTCAGGAGCCTGGCTTTATCCAGAACAGATTAAATGTGTACTGGGTATGAGTGAAGGCAGAGCTGCTCTCCAAAGGAGAAATGATCCAAGTATGCAATTAAACATTGCCTGGATGGATAGTCCTGGCTACACATATATGTGGCAAAAAGGGATCCTACCTTGAAAATTCAAGGCTGTAAAACCCCCCTGAATATGCTGAAATCTGACAGAGGAAGAATGTGGCCTGTGGAAATTGTGGCAATATGTTTGTAACAAAAATCCCCATAGATACCTCGTTGGATTGAATTTTAATTTTCCTGTCTTCCAGCTGAAATATATCAAGTGCTTTGTATTTTCTGCTGGCCATTATTTGGTGTGATTTTAAGAAAAATAAAATGATGAATGTTGTAACTATTGGGACCACAGCTAAGATCCTGATAAGCTGAAGTGTTTAAATTCCAGCTGGCTAGCAAGCTAGAAAGTAAGAATCACTACATTGCAAAGTGTAAGTTAATTCCTAATGTTGAGTTGCATTCAGCTGGAGGGTTATGTCAGATGTCAGGTTCTGTCACTGTGGGCACACCTGAGGCTGCTCTCTGTACCTGTCTTTCGGAGAGTCCCAGGTTTGCTGCCAGTTCTGACTTCCTCCTGATTGTAATGTATCTGTTGCAGTGAAATTCCTTCTCTAATTCCAGTCTCTGGTGATCTGTGTAAACAACCCGGTACTTTTCTTTTGTTCTTGTTTTACCTGGTTAGGAAAGGAAGATTATTCATGGATTGAGTTGGATTTTCCATAGGAGCTCACAAACATCTCAGGCATTTCTCAGACATTAATTAAACTAGAGAATACTTGTATGGGATTGTTTGCTGTGGTACAGAGTATTGGTTACCGTAACTGTCTTTTCCTCTTTATTTCCCTCCCTTTGTAAACATACATTTAAATGTGAAGCTCTTAAGTGATAAACACCCTGAAGCATCTTAAATAATTCATAGCAGTACATAATTGGTGCTGGCTATATTAATCTCAAAGGGGTTTCATTTCAGTGCTCAGTGAAGTGACTTCTGTGTCTATGAGAGCATAAATATCCCGAATTTCAAGACTGAGCTTCAGTCACAATTTGTGCAATTGTACTGTGGCCTAATTCTTTATCTGAGTTTCTGAAGATTGTTTGTCTAGCACAAAGAGATGTCCTACTAGAAATGCTTTTCCTTTCTTGTGTGGCCATAGGATAAATTTAGAAGTTCAATAATAACTTTATTTACTTGTTCAGAAAGGTCCAGTCTTGCAAGGTGCTGAGTGCCTGTAGGATATTCCTGAGGTTACTCTGTGCTAGGCTTCCCTTTAGAGTTGAAGGCACTTGACAATTTGTAAGATGAGGCAATAAAATCTTGTAAAAAGATTTCAGGATCATCCTCTCTCTAATGTATAAAAAAAATATTCTTAGATATATTGGATAAATGCTGTTAAGAGAAGCATAACTAAATGTTTAGAGTGGATCTCTCATTTAATATAATTTTTAAGCAGTTCTTATGTAATAATAATCCAGAGAGATCAGTTTTCAACTTATTTGTTCTCCTTTGCACTTTCAACAGCCAACTAGATAGTTTTCCTTTTTTCTTCTGATCTTCCCAGTTTTTTTTGATGTGAGTTTTCTGGGACAAACTGTAGGACAAAGACTCCTTTAAAGTGGTTCCCTAAAATCCATTGAGGTGTTAAGATGAAGCACACGCCACACAAAGGAGCGACAAGGAGATCTTATCAAGAACCCCTTTCACATTCAGAAACACAAGCCAATTGGTTTGGAATTTACAAGCCCTAAACAAATGTCAGATGCTTTCATCTTAGCAGAGGAAAAAGGGACAGAAATAGATGAAGGAATATTTTTTCCTCAGTTCTCTTTAATTTTGGACCAACACCGAGGACAGACTGGGATATTTTTATCTGAAGGTAGACATAGCTGAAATACACATAATTAGGGATATTTTCCCAAATCCTATGCCACTTCAACTTCCAGCATAGAAGATTTTCCTGCCTGAATTTGCAGGACTAAATCATCCAACTAAGTTTACTTTTTTCATTGTACAAATCGTTGGCTTTGAAATATTTGCCCTCAGTAATAGTTCTAATGCTAACAATAGTATAGATATTCAGGTTCCTTGTAAACTAAGAGCTTAGAGGGAATCTTTGAAAACAAGTTAAAATTCAACAAGGTTATTCCGGCCTCACTATAATCAGTAAATATAACCATGATTTGAGGGGGTGGAGAAAAGGGGTAGTTTTCCCCATTCCCCTTGGTCATAAAATTCACAGAGTATTTCTTCTGAAGACAATAAAGCTGGGAGAAGGCCTCTTTATTTGCTGTGAAAAT
>JAOTQP010000099.1:18093363-18109761 GCA_026413545.1 Cichladusa arquata
CTGGCACGGGGTGGTAGCCCATGTAGTCGGGGTAGGCTGGAGCAGACACGAAGTTTTGCACGGGCAGGTTGTTGCTGTTGGCCCTGGCAGATCCTGGGTACATGCTGGGCTCCTTCTCCAAGAGCGAGCTCACGTACATGGCTGGCCCAGATGGAAACACGGCGTCACAACATCTTGTTCCTCAGTGTCTTCTTTTACTGCTCAAAAATATTTGTGTTTAGTTTTCTCTAATAATGCCACTCTGCTTGGAATCTTCTACTTCATCCTCTTTTATTATCAACTGTGTTACCAGGTGCTGGTGGTAATGGTTTACCAAGATCTTGTCTGACGTCAGCCCAACTGCCTGCCTCATAATTACATTTACATTCAAATGAAGGGCTGACCAACCCCACCTTGCTGCTGGTTCTGGTGCTTTCTCTTTCAGAGAACTTTTATCTATCCTATTATCCTGCCCTGATATTCAACAGCGATCCCAGTCCTGTAAGATGATGCAACAGTTGCTTGGATTTGTAACTTAAATGGTTAAATAAATACACTTTTAAATAAGAAATTAGGCTGGTAACTATAATAGCAGTGTTTAACATTCTTCTTGTCTGAAGCCTATATTTTGTCAGGTATTATCAATCAACAAATAAATCTGTTACTCTCTTAATTTCTCAAAAAAATTTTAAAAATCTCCTTTTTACTCTTTAATGGGTACAGTCAATATGAATAATTGTAATTCAATAACTTCAAAATATAGAGCACTTTGTAAACACCATCTCTTCAGTATAACAGCCTCAAAAATGTTCCTCTCGTTGATGTTTTTAGGTGGTTTTCTAGAATTGGAAAGTTTAAAGCTCTGACTGTAAGACACGTGTTCACACTCTCCCTGTATAAAGAGATTTAAGAGATCCCTTCATCTGATGGTTATTGCAAACTGATAAATGTTAAAAAGCAGACAATAAATCTTCCTAACAAAGATGGTGCCAGAAGTACAAAGAAAATGACTGTAGAAAGTAGTGAAAAAAGTCTTTGATTAGGCCCAGGAATATTGTTGGCTTCTGTTTCCAGCCAAGCTTTATCTGCCTGAAAGGAGGCTGGTTCCCTCCTCTGGGGCTGCTGGCTATAGTCTGCTCTCCTTGGCAGCTTGGGCCGGGGAAATCAGCAGGGAGAGACATCTGGGTTGTTAAGTTTGTGGATCAGAAGTGCCCCGATGCTGCTCTGTGACACACGGGTGCTCCCCGGGTCAATGTCTGTCCCTCTGAGAAAATTGATTCTGAAAGTGGCTTTATATCCTGTTACTAGCAGCTTGTTATTAACAGGAGAGCTGAACCACACCCTAGGACTTTAGAATTGCCTCTCCGGGTTGTGTAGCTGCAATTTGTGGAGTGAATTCGCTGTATTTTTATTTTGGATGGGTTTCTTTGCAATGAGCTATTTGTAAGGGCTTTGCTTGCAAAGGAGGTGCAAATTACAATGAGTTGTTTCCCTTTACAGAGGTGTGGGTTTTCATTCAGTATCCTTTGTATTTTGACACTGCTCATATTCACACATCCCTTCTAATTCCAGCACTAAAGGATTCTAAGTGTGTACTTACAGACAGGGAAGATATTCCTCTTCTCTTTAGGACTGCCCTTTTTGGGGAAAGAATTTGTACTGAGAAGTGTAGCAAAATCTTTGTAATTAATTTTGGTATATTTACAGAATTCTACATTAAGCATTGGGATCCTCAATGTGTTGGGGCAAGTTGTGTGGGATAGGGGATGGAAAAAATAAAACCTTCTGTAATTGTATAAAAATCAACATTAAAAATAAATGGAAAGAGACTTTTATTCCCTTTATCTTGAAAGACAATTGTAACACAATTTTTGAGAGCCCACTGATGTTTTAGTACTGAATATCATCCATATTAAAGAAGATGAGTTTCCTTTATCCTTGGACTATTTATCCTGTTGGTGAGCATCATTCCCCTGTATTGCTGAGTGTTGTGCAGGGCTGTCAGTCATAGGCAGAGCCAGAGGAGGGGAAGGTTTTGGCTCCACTGACTGCATCTGCATCCACTGACAGGGTATCCATGAACATTGGCAGCTCAGAGATTTCAGCTCAGCCCCATTGTTTGACTTGCCCCAAGCACACCATTTTCACATCCCTGTGAATGATGTAAGTTCATATTCTGCAGTAGATGATGGGAGCATTTTTAATCCCTGGGGTTCCTCTTGCTTTATCGATGTCTCTGCACATAGCCCCAACATTTTCAGTATCAATCCTATTTTTTTGTATCTCAGAGCGTTATCCTTTATTCTCTGTTCTTCTTTTATCTTTTGTTTATGCTCCTCCTTTCCCTTTCTTGTTTTGCCTGTTCCATTATCTGAATTTTCTTCAGATCTATTTCGATTCTTTCCAGAACATAATTAGATCAAGATACTCTGGTGGCAATTTGCTACACTGATTTGATATCAGCTAACAATAGTAAGCTCTGAATAAGGCATTTTGTTTAAAAAGATTTACATAGCAGGATAAGATTGCTGGGGTAGACTGCAGATTTTTAACACCAAAGTGAGAATAAGATAACTAAAATGGCAATGTTCAAATGATCTGCTCCCTGGGTCTGATATCTCCTATTTTGTGTAACAGAACAGAGTGGAGATATCAAAAGGGAGCCATACCTTTGCATGTTGTCTTGCAGTTGGAGACTACCAAAACTTTGGGGTCACTGTTTTCTGAGAGCTAAGTGACTGCTAATCCGAGTCTGCCTTCCCAAGGATCATTTCTTGGCCATGCTCAGCTCCTTCCTGCTCAGGCCCAGCATGTCAGCAGCTTCAGAGCCACAGACCCTTCAGTGCAGTAACTTAGGCTGCAGTTCTGTGCTTATTTCTGATGGGATGGCTTTCAGGGAATACAAAAAAAAAAAAGGGAAAAAGTGAACTGCCATTGCATTGGACTGCGTGGGGCATGGCAGTGGGTGGAGAAAGGGTTTGTTGTGCTGCCTGTGTACAGTCCTGGTGGAACATGGGCCCTCTCTGGGCTGGTGGGGAACTGAAAACAGTTCTGAGGCAGTGGGCTGCCATGAAAATCCACAAAACTCAGCCATGTGTTGTCTTGTATTTGCACCATTTTCTGCGGTGGGTGACGAAGGCAGAACAGACAGATCTGTGTGGCACCAGCAGCAGCAGTGCTGTGCTCCTTGGCAGAATTCAGAGACATGGATTGACAGGAAAACAACTCCAAGGTTGTTTCTTTTTCTTCACCTGTTCAAATGCCAGGTGCAATTTATCTACTAAAGCAGTGGCCATGGGAGTTGTCTCAGTGGTTGTTAAAGTGAAGTTTTATGTGTGTTAAATCAAATGTACTTTGACATCTTTGTGGAAGAAAATTCTCTAGTTTTCTAACAAGTGGTTGATGAAAAAGTATCAACAATAACAAGTGTGGTGCTCATCAGTGGAACTCTGAAGGGTTTGTTTGTACAGGCAGTGGAGATGGTGCTCTATTGTATATGAGCTGTTCTAGAGAGCAATTCCACCCCTGTAATAATAACATAATCACAAACGTGCAATTAAGTGTTTTAATGACAGCTATTAAAACTGCAATTTCAGGGCTACTGTTACTTTAAAACTTGCCTGTAGAATGATAACTTACATTAAAGGTGTTTACAACTCTGATAGTTTTTATTAGGAGCCCTTACTCATAAAATTACTCTTCCTTTTATATGGAGATAAGAAGACAATAATCTGTCTGTCTTTGAAGCGTGAAAATGATGTGAAATCTCTCTTGTGTTGGAGAATCAAAAAGCAGGTGAGCTGAATGTGGCCCTTTGTGGATCAGGTGATAGGAAGAGATGTTTGTTTTCTTGCCTCCAGATGATCACTGCAGTAACACTGCAGGTTTAGGAATGCTCCTACTTTTAGAGCTGCATACTTGAAATTTCATGCTCAGGACTTTGTTAGGCAACTCTGTATTGCTGATTGTTCTAATGCAGGTTTTTTTGGAGATGTTACTGACCGTCTACTCAAGCTACATGCACATTCCTTCCTCCTAAAATTCTTAGGCAGCTGTAGGAATCTTGAGGAAAGGTCAGTCAGGACATGGTTTGCTGTCAGCTGAGGGCAGTTTTTTGGGGAAAAACCCAACTGGTGATGAAGGAAGGCAGATAGGTTTAAAAATCTTAAAACACAGCTAAAGAGGTGAGTTTTGCTTTTACTGAAGCTTCAACAAACACAAAGCTTCTGAAATTTTATTTCCCCTTTTTGATTGGACTTTTTTAATATACAGAACCCTAGTGAGGTCTCATTTTCAGGGCTTGAAATGCAAGCATGTGCACATGGCAGATGTGGCACAGCCCAGAGAGCTGAATGAGCAGTGCTGACTGAGCTGTTCTCACTTGCTGAACTGAGTTTTGTGGGGAAAAGGAAAAAGGGATGTAGCACAATTGCAGTTCTGCCCTGTGTCTCTGATCCCTGCTGGGGATTTGTTTTTCATAAGAGAGCAACAGAAGAAATAAAGATGCCAGCTGTGTGTGAAGCCTTCTTCAGTGGTATTGGATTTAATTTCATGCTCTGAAGTTTTGGTTGTTAACAAATCCTTTTGAAAAATGATGAAAAGTGGCTGGTAGAGAGCTGATTGTATTTACCCTTCTGTCTACCCCATTTCTGTTTTTCTAACTGCTGTTAACGACTTATCTTTAATTTCTAAATGTTAAAATGTGTTTTATTACTATATTTCATGGATAAACTGCATCCATTTTGCCAGGAAGGAATGGTCTGAAGCTAAAGGAGGGTCTTACTATTCTGAAACCGAAATGATTTAACTTCTGCTTCAAAATCAATACTGACAGAAATAAGAGCATTCCTTACTGCTCCACAAGCAGCCTGAATTCAGCAGGAGTTACAGAGCCCGTGTGTGACCCTCGGGGTAAATCAATTCTTTAGCAGAACCATGAAAACGACCAGCAAATCCTCGATTGCCATCGATTTATTTCCTTCCCGAGCAGTGCAGGGCTCCCGGGCGCTGAGCTAATCCCTGCTGGCCCGGTGGGATGCTGGGTGCTCCCTGCCAATCCTGCGGGCATTATTCGCTGTGGGGTTTCTTACAGGAGGTAACAAAGGAATCGATTGCCTTCCCTGTTTGCCTGCCACCCCCAGCTTTCTGCTGCTGGCAGCCTGCCATTTCTGCCCCACACATTTAACTCTGGGATTACTGTCCGTGTTAAAGTCTCTCCTGCCTTTCCTCTGTTTGTTGTGGCTTAGATGGCCAAGAGCATCCAGGTGTATCTTAATCCTCTCCATTTCTTGTGAGACATTTACAAACAGGGTTTGTTTTTTAGAGAATTGATAAAGTTTGTGCTCTCTGGGTATGAAAACAGCTGGCAAACATTTTCATCATAAAACCTGTGCCTATTTCTTCACCTGGTGAGTTTTGCACAATATTGTGTCCAGCTAACATCCAGTGCCATCTGAAATGTGACTGTGAGTCATTTTCAGGGACGTGGCATTTCAGTGCTCCTGGACTGCCCCAGCAAACCAAACAAGGCAGCTAAAGCAGAAATCTGCTTTTTAATTTTTATGGTGACATCCACAATTAATATATTTTTGAATCTCCTCTTTGGGTAGAATGTGACACGTATTTGATGCTCTCTCCTATGTCCCTTAATGATTGCATAACCCCTAAGCAGGAATTGAAGATTTTTTTTAGAAAAATCATTTGAATTGTATATTTTGCTTAGTTGCAAGAAGATTTGGTAGAAGGTGCTGTTTGCTTTTTTTTTTTTTGGTGCCATCTAGATCACAATTCTAGCTGGGAAACAGAGTTTAAAGTTTAGTGAATTCCTCTGAAAACTGGATATTCCTTGATAGTTCTTTTAATCACAATTAGGATTAAGAGCTTAGATATTCCTGTGATGTAGCCTAAGGTATGCTTTTCTTCTTCAAGGCACCTCCCTAACAACCAATCAATCTTCACAGTACTCTGCTTTAGTGTCCTGAGCTTTCAGAAGTGATAAAAGTGATGAGTTATTTGATATACCCAAAGTCAGGAAGAAAGTATTAGCCTGAGGATGGCACCAGTATTTCATAACTCACAGTGCTGCACCCAAATAATTTCAGCTGACTTGTCTGCAATTTTTATTTTTATTTGGACAGAGTACAGCAAGTTAACAGCACTGCACAAACTTCTTAGAGAAAAATCACTTCCTTTGGGGTTTGGTGGGCAACTGTTTAAAGGATTAGAGCCCATTGGAAATACTTAACTGGAGAGATTGCTGGGAATTCTTACAAAAAAATCGAGCTACTTAAAACAGCCACTGGCATAACTAGAAGGTTAATAATCTCTAAGCTATTGCCCTGGTTTATAGATACTGCTTTTGGAGCAATAAATTTTAACCTTTGAACATGTGCTTCTGCAAATAAAATCCAGCCTTATTTTGTGTACTTAACAACTTCTGATTGGAAACACATAGCAACCTATAGCAAGCATGCTTTCAGCAAACTGGAGCAGAAATGAAGCAGATCTTCAAAGTGGTCACTTATCTTCCTCAATAACTCTTCTACATGTAAACAAGATAAACCAGGTCGTTCTGCCAGATCCCACTCTCTTTGAATGATGTTTAAATAATTTTAAAGAGAAAGAAGTTGTGTTCAGACACATTTCTTAAAGTTCTTCCTTGAAGTACTTTTTTTCCTTTCAGAAATGCTAATGTGAAATTAAGCTGTGTCATGAAAATGTGACTAAAGTAGGTAGCTGTGTACTTGATTCTGCAGAACCCTGGGGCCAGGCTTCTGATCACTTAGCTAGAACTAGGTCTTAATTTATTGTATATCAGTGCAAAACACGAAGTTTCCCTCTGTATTCTTACCTTTTGAAAGTCTAAATCTGGATTTTTTAAAATTGGTTTTTCTCTAGTCTGCAAGCACAATTCCATTTAATTGGCCAATGTGAGGATGCTTTTCCTGTTGAAGTTTTTTCCAGTCTCTGTTAAGTTAAATATCTGTGCATATGTGAATAAAATCTCTAACAGTTCCCTGTGCCAGCACAATGGCTGTGCTGTGTATTTCCAGTGGGTTCCTCTTTTGGGTAAATCCAGTGGCTCTTTTTTGGCAGAGCAGTTTGCTTGCAATGCTCAGTGATGAGGATGGGAAGTCCCTTTTGTTCCCAAGTGCTCTTTGTCATGTTCCTCTTTTCCTACCATGTGGAAATCAGTTGGAGACTTTCTGTTGCTGAACTTTGAGTTGCAGCTTCTTCCTCTCCCCTCTGTCACCTGTGCTGTTGGCAGCAAATGAAGCACCACTGGGACAGGAATGAGTGGGAGTTTTACAATGCACCTTCTCCATCTCATTGAACTCTACCTTTGTTTAGCACTGTCCTTCTTGCAAACAAAATGATAAATCAATTTACTAAGTACTGAAAGCTGCCAGCTCCCTGAACCATCCTGCTCTTCCCATGCTCCTCTAATTTCTCTAAACTCTTTTACCATCACTCTTCTTTTAAATTTGATATTGCAATTCAAGAACAGACTAACCATGAAAATCTGCTCGTTCACTTGCTGCAGTAGCTGATACACATTGCAAAATGTTATGAAAAAAGGCATTTATTTTAATCTTCTTTATATACAAAGTAATTTCACATCACCAACATTTTGATACTCTAATAGTACTATTTGTTATAATTAAAGAACAAACCCAAGAATGTAGTGCCTAAATGACTTAATGCTCCTTAGTCTTTTTTGCAACAGTGACAGAGATTTCAGGGGATTCCTTGATAAAAATTACTGATAATAGGCATCCTGAATTTCTAAACTGCTTTGGACAATGAGGATATAAATTCCCAAATCACTCACGTGCTCTAAAAATTTTCCCTTTGCAAACAAAAGTTTTGCACATGCAATTGGAAATCATATTGGGGGAATAAGTATCCAGATTATTCTTAAGTACTGATTACCACCAAATTCTGCTTAGTATGGAAAGGATCAGCCCTTCAGGAATTGAGACCCAAATGAAAAATGCTGAGAGCTTTATTCTAAGTGAAGTATTTTGTTTGCTTTTTCTTCTATTAATTTGGCTTCTCAGATTTCATTAGTGTCACAATAACTCATAAAACTCGACTAGATTTAAAATTGGTTGAATGCAATTATTGCATCTTTAATCCATGGGCTCTGCTGTCTCATGAAATGCAGTCACTTTTCAAAGCACTTAAGCTTTTAAAAAGGATTTCTGCCCCACTTTGCTCTTTCTTTTAGGATCCAGAATGAATCTGACATGAATTTTCTTTGTTCAAAAATGAACTTGGGCCAAGATTCACAATTCCAGAATGCTTTCAAAACATTTATAGTAAGATTGAAGAGTGCCTGTGTATACCAGTGTAAGGAGTGTTGGAAATCATACCTGTCAAACCTGCAACAATTGCAAAAAGCTCATCCCTGACCTTTGCCCTGAACATGTAGTGAGTGCAACCACCCAGCTCCAGGCTTTCCATCAAGTGGGTCAGAACACATCAGCCAGGTTTGCATTTCTCAAGATGCATGTGTAGAGTCCACAAGTGGGATCAGTTCATGGAACTGTGTGGAGATGAAAGGAGCAGGGATATTCTCTTTCCCTGGGGCCGAGGGACAGACACTCAGCAGTGTGGGATTCATTGCCTGGGGCAAGTTTGGTGCTTTTTGTGTGTCTGCAGTGGAACAAGCGGCTGTGGCTGCCCTGGGCTCTCCCTCTGTGCCTCCCCAGCTGCTCGCAGGCCGGAGGGCTCCTTGCCTTGTCCCCAGGCATCCTCTGCCGAGGGACTCCTGCAGTTCCATGGCCCTCGGGAGCTCTGCTGTGCCGCACACCTGCCAGGCGGCTCTTGGTTTTACTGTCCTTGAAGCTGGTGCGCCCCAGGCTGCGTCACCTGTAGTGCTCCGGTACCGCTCCGTGGGCTCGGTGCCACCCCCGCGGTGTCACTGCGAGGCCACCACCTGCTGCAGGGTCCCTGCGTGCTGCAAGGCGCCCATGGGGAGCGCGGCCGGGGCGGGCGGCGCCGGGAATAAAGAGCCGGGCATTTCCGAGCGAGTCTGTGCCTCGGGAGCGGGCATCGGGCTCACGGAGCCAGAGTCACTCTGCAGAGAGCCGAGGCTGCTGCCATCGAAGTGAGTCATCTTCTTCTTCATTAGCTTTCTCTCCTTGGCTCTGCGGTTCTGGAACCAGATTTTCACCTGCAGAGGAGCAGAGGGAAGTTGTTTTCAGTTGCTAGCAGACTGAATGTGGTGTAGTCACAGAACAACAGGGAAAATCAGTGGCATGAGAGCCACTGAGAAAGGCAATGACAAACTGAGACAACAGAGCTTGTTTTTTATACAGGTAATCTTTCCTATCTAGTAATAAAATACTTATTAATAGTTTGATAAAAAGTGAATCTTGTTGTTAGTTCAGTTATTTCTTTTTGGACCGAGCTTTGATTTATTTAATTTTTTGAAACAAAATCTAACAGAACAGAATCTCATGTGTCCTAGTGATTGCCAAAATTTTGCAAGAGTATTGTTACACTGGAAACTGTATGCCCTAGTCAGGGCAAGCCAAGATCTGCTAATCAGGCACAGAAACTTTCCTGATTGGATAGTGCACGTTAATTAATGAGTTCCAGTGTGGAAACCAGTGGAAATTCACTTCTGAGCACAATTTCACCGGCAATACACAACATTAATTCAAAATATTGTCTTAGCAGTGCCTGAATAGCTGAGTGCCTTCTACTTCATTTGTAGATGGAGCCAGAATCTGCTGCTGCTTCCCACACAATCCAGTGCCACCAGTGTCCCTGCCCTGTCACAGCCACCCAGCCACCTCTGGGAAGGAACGAAGGTGGATCTTGACTGAGGACGTGAGCTGAAGGTGAGTAATGGTCAGCTGAAAATACTGCAGCTAAAATACTGAGCTACCTCATTCAGGTTTGTTGTGTTTTCTTGTTCAGACAGCAAAAGGAACACTTCTGTCACCATTTTCTATAACCCAAAGGAAAAAAAATCAATATTTTACTGAGAAATATTGGTCTGTTCAGTTACTTTCTGATAGAAACTAGAAAGGGAAAGAGAATAATGACTGGAGAGGAGGTAAAACAGTGAGAGGTGATAACATCTGCAACTACCAGATTGTGTTTTAAAAGAAAACCACTGGTGAAGCCCAACAAAATATTGTAAGAATTCTCTGTGACAGTCTCAGTGCTTCTCCTGGAGGCATTCCTATTCCATTTTACAGTTGAAGGATTCAAATACATGCAAAACTGGTGTAAATTTAAACCAGGTCTCTTAAGTCCCAGGCTGCCATCTGAGATATTTGGCAGTTCCTTTTGTTGTCTTAGTTCTGCAATATCATTTCAGTACCAAATTATGTTCCATTGAACCAGTCTCAAGCCCTCTCACATCTCTTGCCTTCTGACTGTGCAGGGATAATCCAGTTTTTCTCATACATTTGCCAAAGATGAAACAGTCTAAGAACTAAACCAACCTTTCAGAATTATCCTCTGGCTTCAGTGTTCTTACCTGCCTGTGCATTGAGGATTTTATTCTGGTTTGTTGTTAAACTAGGGAAGCAGATCTGCAGAGAGAAATTAGCAGGCACTTCAGGGCCGTGTGCCAATTATCAAATAAGTCCAAGTAAGAACAGATCTGTAATGTCAGACTAAAAGCTGTCAGGGCCAGTTGCATCTGTCTGATTTATTCTTTACCTGTTGCCCTCCTTCCTTTCCATATTCTTTTTTCCATGCAATCTCTCTTCCCCTGAAGTCTGATTTTCTCTCTTTCTCGTCCTCATAATCTCCTTTATTTCTGTATCCTTCCTATGTTAACAGTGCTTAATTTTGCCTTTCTTTTCTTAATTAGATATTGCACCTTTCCTTCCTTGTTTAAATGATTGTTCTTTGTCCTTTTGAGATATTCCTTCTAGGGAATTTTGGATTTTGGCAGAGGCAGAAAAAAAGCTTTTCCAGAAAATCAATTCAGGTTTTAAGTGGTGTGCAGAGGAATTTGGGATAGTTCAGTTGTACTCATATGATGGAGTTGTTTAATTTGTACAAAAGGCTGGTGTGGGAATCTATCAGGTATTTTTTACTTAATCTTACATTTTAAAAATGCACTTCAGAGGTGTAGGTTGTATGAAATAGAATTCATTTTGTTCTTGATATATTGATGATGCTGAAGAAGAACAAATATCACAGAAGCTGTTGCCAAGTTTCCCCAATATATACAAAAAAATAGATCGCATAGTTTTGTTTCACCTCTTCAAATACACTAACAAAAACTTCCATCAGGAATTATCACTGGGCTAGGACGTTTCAAGTAAATATCACCAGTTTACAGAAGCAGGGTTGTAATACTGAAATTCAGAATAATTAATTTAACAGCCAGCAAAAAGACACCTAGTGTATTTTTTATACCTGGCTGAAACAATTTCAATTTTCAGCAATTCAATCCTGGCATTCAGCAGCAGATGCAGGAATATTTGCTTCTCCATTTCTGTAAGCTCAGCACGTGCTGTGTGAGCCAGGTTCAGGTTGGATGGACAGTGCTGCAGCTGGGTGGGTTCTGCACTATTCCTGCTCAGCAGAGCCCATAGAACAATGGTGAATCAGGCCTAATCAGGGACTGTGTTTTGATTTAACTTCTGGGAACAGAAGTGGAATTTGGAGGGGAGGAAATGGGGCAGGAGAAAGGAGTAGCACGTATGTAGGAAATATTTAACAAAAGGTACAAGGCAGCCAAGGAAACAAAACCCTTCAAGTGTCCTGAACACACTTGAGCTCATCACTTCCATCTCTGCTAATCCTGACCTTGTTGGGTTTGGTTCTGGAATTCCCACTGACTTCAGCAGAACCAGGACTTCTGCTTTAGAAAGTTCAGCATGAAATTCTCCCTGCTACCACTGCCCAGAGAGAAATGCAGGCAGGATTTTGGTGATGTGCTTTAACTCGTGTTTCTCAGAATGGGAAAAAGTTGGTGTTTGCATTTTCTGAGTTATTGCACAGCTCTAGTTCTGGTTCTACTGCAAAGGGAACCCAGTGTTTGGTTACTGCCATTAACATTTCTGTGCTCTTTATCATACAGTCATCTCCTCAGCAGCAATCAGCAATTCAAAGGAAAGCCTGGATGGGTGATCCATACTCTACCTGTCTCTCGGAAAGTCTTAGGTTTGCAGCAAGTTCAGACTTCCTCCTGATTGTAATGTATCTGTTGTAATGAAACTCCTTCTCTAATTCTAATCTCTGATGATCTGTGTAAACCACTCGGTACTTCTCTCTCGTTCTTGTTTTACCTGTTTTGAAAGAAGAACACATTGCTTCAAGCTAGAATTTTTTCACTTTAGTAACACAAAATATCTGGCTTTACATTTGAAAATATCTGGGGGGATTTTTAGACCTGATTCTTTATGCACTTACCCAGAGCAACTCCCTTAACTCAGTCTTGATTTACAACACAAGAGGTTCATACCATCAGATATTAGGTTTGCTCCTTAGTAAATAGATAATAAACTGCTCCTCGTGTTCTTTATCACCCCTGTGTTATCATTTGGGAAAGAGAAGGCATTCCTGGTGAGAACAAGGAGCCAGGAAACCTGGATTCTGTTCCCAGCTCTGCTGCAAGCTTCCTGCCTGGTGTTGAATTGCTCTTGTCTCTGTCCCTAGAGCTGACACTCTTACTTGCCTCAGAGAAAACTGTGAAGGACATTTTACTGCACAGGAAACACTGAGAGCTTCCAAAGTTCCTCACTTCTTGTTGCTAGAAAAAATCCTACAACGTTGTGATTGTTACTGCAATTTGGAGGTTGTGTTTTCCTGTCAAGTCTGGCACAATCTGCCCACGACCTGATAACAGCACAGGGAACAGTAACATAGATTTTCAGATGACAGTTCATAAAAAAGAGAAAGGCAAGCAATAATACTCCACAATGGGCAGGGAATTGCAGCATCTGCTGTTTTAGGAGCAGCATTGCTGCCTCCCTTCAGCTGTGGGTGCAGCTGAGAGAGCAGACACAGCTCAGCAGCATCCAGGGCATTAAAAGGCAATGGCAGATGATAGGAGCCAGGGAACACAGATGCAAGGAGCTGAAATTTTATGGATTCCACACGGGGTCATTTCTGAGGACAGAATGTGTGGCTGCTCTGAAGGAAAGCTGAGAATGGGAAAGGCTGCTGCTAGTTCCCCTCCTCTGTGGTTTATGCTCACATTAGGCAATCAATATATTGGAGATCAGCACCTGCTTAAAGCCAAAGCCTGAGGTCTTCCCACATTTTTAACAGATTGGATCATTGTTGTGTTAAGACCAATGTTAACATCTTTGCTGACCACAGTCTTTCCATTTTTTGGTGTTTCCTTGTTTACCTGTATTTATATGGACATTCCTTGAGATGTGCATATTTAACCAGTGAATTATCTGGGACAGGAAATATATTTTCAGTATTTTTTTTTCTGTATTCCAGTGTGGTTCTGGAGGTTGTGAATCTGTCCCCTCAGTGGCCACTGCAGCAGAAGAGCCCCATCAGGTTCAGGTTCTCCCAGGTGATGCACAGAACTCGAGGTGTTTGTACCTGTACCCATCTGCTATTGCTGCAGGTGTCCTGTGGCTTTGCACAGCAGCTCCTGTTTGCTTACAGAGCTTTTTCTGACAAGGTTATAGGGATACCTAACTCCTCAAAAAACTGGTGCCACAAACTCCTAATGATTACACTCTAATAAGAGCAGGTAATTTTGAATGCCCCAGAGCCATCAGCTTTCCCTGGAGAGAGGAGCTGGAGGGATCATCTCTCAGTGCTGCCACCCAGCCCCTCCTTCCTACTCCCTTTGCTTTTGAAGTTTCAGAGCACCCAAAGATCAGAATTCAGCATGCAGGACTACAGCAAAACCTTGGGCTTATGTTTTTCCCCAACTGTGGAGGGAGACGTGGTGTCTCTTTGTTTTTTATGGAACATATTTAAAGTTGGCATTGCCTTCCACTTGCCATGCACACCATATAGAGGCACTTTCACCTCTTCCAGTATTTGACAGTCAGGACTTTGCTGTTTCTAAGAGTTTTTGGCTCACCAACCTATTGCTTTCATTAGAAGTTTCTTCAGGCTCTGCTCCTCTTTGTAGTGTTTGAATAGATCTCAGAGCCAGAGTTGGTGAGCACTGGAAGTCCTGGGCAGTGCAATGATGTAAATAAATCCTTTTATAGCCTGGATGGGGATGATTCTGGCTCACCCTACAAAAAAAGGGGTTCTCTAGGACTCTCCTCAGGCTTGTAGAACAGTCTTAATCAGAATTTGGTCCTTCAGCTTCCATGTTCCAGCCCTGGGGAAGCATCCATAGTGCCTTTAAAATGCTCTGGGCATCATCCAACTCTTCCTAAGGCCATCAGCCTGATTACTTGAAATATTTCAATAGGGGAAATTGGTGTGGGATTGCTCCTTAGGCTGTGGGTTCTGCTCAATCCATGCAGCCAAACTCCTTTGTCTCAAATCTGTTACCTGCCTGGGAAGGTGCTGCCTGGCTGGGGAGGATGTCCAGGACATTCTCATTCACTGACATTTCCACCACTGTGAAACTGCAGTGGAAGCAGAATTAGCCCAGTGAGGTTTACACTGATAATCAAGTGAAAAGTGCTGCTAATTTTACAACATTAAGGTAAGAATTGTAGAGTCTCTAAGGAGCAGCAGTGATTCAGTTCAGTCCACATAAATACCAGGACATTTGTTTTCCTTCACTAGAAGTGTAAATTGTTTGTTTAACATATGGTCACCTGTGGTGCTTTAATGTCTCACTTGATATTTTTTAACTTTTGATCTCTCTAACTGGTGGTTTGGTTAAGGGTTTTTTTCTTCTTCAAATGAGAATTTGGGGTCATTCTATGGGACAAAATGTTTAACATGTTTCCTTAGTGTCCTTTGTGTTGTTAAGATGGAGTACACAAAAGAGCAACAAGGTGATCTTATCTTGACCTCTGTTCTCATTCAGAAGGCACAGACAAATATCAAATGTTCTTCTATTGCCAAAACAAGGTAGTAAACTTCAAGAAAAACCTTCCTGTTTCTGGTTTTAAGTGCTTAAACCTTATTGAACCTGAATAGGAGAGGGTTGTGGTTTGATTTTCTTTTTTCTTTTTAAACTGAAGAAGAAATTAAATGTACATGGAAAACAGAACTTTCTCCCATAAGATCCTTTATTTCTGTATGAGTTTTTTTAGTGGAATTGATGATATCTGGATTCTTTTTGAAGGAAGATTGGGAGCTTTGACATCTAATTCCTTAAGAAAATAATTTAAAAAGTAAAAAGCAAAAGTAAGGAAATGTTGAGAAATACTCTAACAAAAAATCTCTGATGTGTCACATAAATATTGTCTTTAATAATTTGATTTTTTTTTTCTGTGTAGAGTTATACTGTCTGTGAGAGGCAAGAGACAGTGGGAGCTGAGATCTGCCAGAGTCTTCCAAGAGTTACTTTTAGCTCTGGCAAAGCCATGTTTTAGTTTGTTAGGCCTTTACTCTCCTTGATGTCAGTGAGAGTCTTCCTACTGCCTTTGTTGGATGCTGGAATTAGTCTGCACATGGCATTTCCTTTCAAAGGCAAAGCACACTTTTATTTGCCAGAGTTAACAAACAGCAGCAACAGAACCCATCCCTAAACTGTTTGGGACTTTAGCTTCTAAATTCCATCTGTTAGACAGAGCAGGTCCACTGTGTTCTGCAGACCTACTGGCTTTAATTTAAATTGCATTTTATTTCCAAGAGAAATATTACCCGAGTAAAATTTGAGGTAGGGCTAATGGATTCACCTCATAGACAGTGGCAGGATGTTCTTCACTTCTCAGGACATAATGGCAGAATTCAGTGATGCAATGATAAAAGTCCTTGTATTAATCCAGTTCCTTAGTGAAATCCTGCACATTTTCCTCACTTAGGTGAGTGAAATAGCCAACATTTGACATTGTAACATCTTAATTAACCTTTTGTTAGTGGCAGGTTAAAATTATAATCAGCAATACTGTGTCAGTTGTGCAGGGACCGTGTTCTGGCGTGGACAGTGGGGTTGTGGTTGGAGAGGTTATTGGTGCTTGGATGGAAGAGAAACTAAACAAAAGGGCTTTGAAGCAGCTACCTTTGCAGCCTGCCTGCCTTTGTGCTGGGGGAGTGGATTTCCTGGGTTTAATGACCTATAGAAGAAGAGGGAGTTTTGTCAAAACCCTCTTTTGCACTAGTGGCTACTGAGGAGTGCCTTTGGAGCAGTGAGAAATCAGACATTTCAGAGCTGGAAATCTTTTAGTGGGATATAGTTTAACAATGCTCCATCACACCCACTCTGGCAATTTTTGTGACTGGCCAAGTTTTGAGTTGGGGGAAGGGAACAGCTTTCCCATTGGTCATAAAATTCACAGAGTATTTCTTCTGAAGACAATAAAGCTGGGAGAAGGCCTCTTTATTTGCTGTGAAAAT
>JAOTQP010000099.1:18117153-18133230 GCA_026413545.1 Cichladusa arquata
CTGGCACGGGGTGGTAGCCCATGTAGTCGGGGTAGGCTGGAGCAGACACGAAGTTTTGCACGGGCAGGTTGTTGCTGGTGCACCTTGCGGAGCCCGGATACATGCTGGTGTCTTTATCCAACAGATAGCTCACGTACATGATGCTCAGAGCCTGCCTTTGTCTCGCTGGGACATCCTGCTCCTCGCAGGGTTTGTTTGATCTCCCTTCCCCTCCTCTTTCTTTCTCTCTTTTCTAGCCCAGCCTGGCTCTATAAATGACTCCTGCTAGCCCTGATGTCCCTTTACTACACATGATTAACAATGGTTTTACCAGGTGCTGGTGGTAACAGTTTACTAAGGTCCTGCCTGATGTCACAGATAACTGCCTGCCCCAAAATTACATTTGCATTCAAATGAAGGGCTGCCCATGCAGGCAACCCCACCTTGCTGCTAGTTGCAGTGCTTCCTTTCTCACAGATCTTTATGTATTGCCAGCCCAGTTCTTTACTTTGAGAATGTGGTTTGAAATCCCGTGGTCCTCGAGCAGAGCTGAGCACGTAGTTAACCATAACTCTTCAGGCAGCAGAAGTTGTATTTTTCTTGAGCAGTGCATGTCAGGATCTCACTTCAGGCACTCAGAATGACTCAAAGCCTGGTGTCTGCTGGTCCAGTAGTAGTTCTGCTCCAATGTGCTCTATTTTTTTAAAACTAAAACCAAAGGAGCAGTTCAGAGTTTAACTGCAGCTCTTACAGAGCTCCTCACATGAGCACTCTTCTTGACTTCAGCTCTTCATCTGTGTGGGAGAGCACTTAGAAACCACAGTAGTCCCGGTGATTTTACCATTACAAAGGATATACAAGAAGTCTCGTAGTCATTTTGAGCATTTGTTCATACGAATAGTCTTGTTGATGTTAGCAAGCTATTCATGAGCTGGCTGCTTGCCACAGCGATTGAAGTTCCTCTATTCCAACCTCCAACATTCACAGAAAGGGAATCTGTTATTGAGAGAATGCAGAATTTGTCACTTTCCCTGTGCTTATGTCTTGGTTGTGATATTGAAATGAGTGATAGTTTTCCTTGAAGGTTTTTTTTTTTGTTCTCATTGCTGTGCTTCTTCACAATAAGTAACACCTTTTCTTGGAAATATGGGAACAAATTATAGCTTTTTAGCTCAGGAAAGCAGTTTCCTAACTTTCAGGAGCAATCTTATGTTTGTGAGTAACAAACGAGATCATCTGTAACCAGGAGCAAGGAGAAAAAGTGTGCATTTCTTTTTTTTTTTTAAACGAGATAGATACCTTAGCATTGTCTCTTAATGGGAGTTCAGCCTGTTTTCATTCCTGTTCCTTTAATGACGTGATACTTAATTGCACCTTTATTAATGGTCCGACTTGTCAAAAGGAGTTTTTCCTTAAACAGGTGCAAAGTATAATGAGTTCTTTCTTTGTTCAGAGGTGTATTTTTTCTCTGAGTCTTTTGCACTTTAACACCATTTAAACTTCCATGTTCTCGGGAGGAAGGATTGACTTTGCACACCTGACAACACTGTTGTTTCCTTTACTGAGAGAACGGGCTGCATTCACAACGTGTCTTGGGGCTGGAGTTGTGGAAAAAGCTTTTTTGACTGATAATTTCAGAAGCACAGCTACCTGCTCAGAGTATTTCAGATTTTCCTGCTGTGCATTTGGTAAAATTTGTGCTTTTTGCTTCTTTGCTTGTTTTTGGGGGCTGATATTTTGCCGGTGTAATTGCTGAAAGGTATTTTAAAAATCATTAGGCGGCGGGAAGTTGCCAGAAGCAGTTTCTGCTGCTTGCATATGTGAGCTCACTCGCTTGCAATTTGCACATCTGTGACAGCTGGCCACTCAAAATTACCCAGCAGAGCTGCTGGGAAGGACTTCTCAAATCCAGGGAAATCAGTGATCAGTGGGTCATGGATCTGAACTGCTTAATTCTGCTGCAGCAGCAAAATAAATCACAGTTGTCTAATTTAGAATTAGGTGACTCTAGATAACCTGTCTGCATTTAAAGTGGGATTTTTACGTAGTGGGACCTTCCTATTTTTTAACTCGAGTGTTTTTCTCCCTTCTCAAATTTAGAGCATTGTGGTTGCTCAGTAGCTCTTGAGTATTGAAATAGTTACAATAAAGATTCTTTACATCTTTTTGCTGTAAGTTGATTTCATTTCCTTTCTTCCTCTTCAAAACTGTTGAAGCCTCATCCTTGTAGGCATTTCAGTGCCTCTCCTGAGTGCAGGTGTAGCAATAAATCAGCCAGAGGTAGAAGCAGCATTTATTTGCTCCTTTACTGGAGCCCTCCAGCTGTCTGCAAAATGTTCCAATTATGTTCATTCAACAAAACTTTTCCTGCAGGCTTTATCTACCTGGAACACCCCAACACAGAGCTCTGCAGAGGGGCTGAGTTGGATCTGCCCTTGTTCAGTGCTCAGGAATTTTGGATACACCAGGCTCCAGTCATAGATTCATTCTCCCCCACTGCAGCATTGTTCCATGAGGAAATTTTGATCTGTTTTCCACAATGGTTTAATTTGTCTCATGGAGCTACTGAAAGCAGTAAAATGGTGATTATTCCTGTGTATTAGAAAAATCACATAAAATATCTTTTTGATGCTTTCAATAATACATGGATATAATGACATGGAAGGAGATTTTTCCTCTTCCATGCAGCCTAAAGAAAGGGCTTTACAGTCTGGGATGGTTGCACTGACAATGCTTTGCTCCTCTGGCCACATGCTGTGCCCACGAAGCAGAAAACTGCTTCCTTTGGATTCCTGAGTACCCTAAGTTGGTCTGGCTCCAGCAAGCTGGACTTAGCTTTGGTTAGTCCAAGCTTTTATAATTTATATAATTTCAATCTTACCTATTAGTTAAACCACAGTCATTCAACTGTAATTGCTGGAGCTATGTGAATTAACACATATTAATATAGTTAATTTAAAACTAAATATTTTCAGAAGTTCTCAAATGCTAAGTGAATGGAAATGAGAAATCGCCCTGAGTTCTCAGGAGGGAAATGAACTTTATTGAGATGATCCTAAAACACCTTCACCCTCGGGCCTCTCTAAGATGCACTTTTCTAGTTCTAAATTTGAATAGTTTCCATCCTCTGAAGCTGGGAAGTGGGGTCCACCAGAGATCCTGGACTGGAAAACATGTCTGAAGGAACCTTTATCAGGTGATGATGATGTGGGCAGAGACCAAGCAGCAGCACTTGGATCCTCCATACTTTGATTATTCCTCTGAATGAGTCTCCAGAGCTTTCCTTTGTCATGTCACAAAGCCGTGGATCTGCTAAGGTCCCCTCCTTGTGTTTCCAAGCTGATGTCTCACATTTTAACCACACCCCTGTCCTGGGATGCAGACCTTCTCCTGCACATCCCATCTTCTTATCCAGGGACTGACAGATCTCCAGTAGCTCTATTTTATTTTTCCGAGCTTTTATTTTTCTTTTTGGTCTCCAAAGAGTAGCAACACCCATTTTTGGAGGCGTGCTCGCGTTGCAAGGCTGATCTCTGACTCCGGTGAAGCAATGGGGACAGCTGGTGGTCAGCTGCCTGCATGGCAAGGAGACCTTCCCGGGCTGGCAGGGACCGTGACCTTGCTCACATCTCACCGTTCTCAGCCTGCTCAGCTCTGTGTGGAGCAGGACTCGTGCCTGTCACACGTCCAGCTGCAGGAAGCAGCAAAGCTGCTGAAGAATCCTGCCTTGGAATTCTGGATATGTTGCAGGGATTTTTAAATGCACTGCTGTTTGGTTAATGGTAACATCTCTCCTTTGGAACCTGAAGTGGGCTATTATGGAACATGGCTTTTAAAAATTAACTTTTACAAGGAATTTTCCGGGCTGAAAAGGTCTGAAAGGTGCTGCAATACAGAGTGGGATTGCAGAGCAGTGGCAGAGCTGGGTGTGAGCAGGCAGGGCTGGGACACTCCTGCCATCCACAGGGCTGGAATGTCACATCCACTGCACACCAGGGAATGGTCTCAGGAGGTGATGGCAGCGAGCAGCCAAGAGCAGGGCTGTGATATTTTAATCTTGTATTCTCTAAAGAGTACCTGGGCTTCAAATGTATTTTATTGTTAATCAGTGGATATGCTCTTGAAATAATACCCCCAACTTCCAGCTAACATATGCTGACAAGTGTAGCCTTTAGGATGGCTACAGTAAACAGCTGTCTCACCAGAACTCTGAGAATACTCCTAGTTCTGAAAAAAAGAATCTCCTTTCCTCACTGTTGTTCTCCGTGCTTTGAATTTTAACACCTTGCAATGCTGGATCTCCTTGGGCTGTGTGAGTCACGACCTTGCTGGATGGGATTGGAAGTGGTGACATTGTGGCAGCCTTAACCCGATAATTCCCTGCTCCAGAACCTTCCCAGAAGTGCAAACAGATCACAGCCTCTGTTTGGTACCTGCTGCCTCACCTGCCCCTCTGCTGCCCAGAGGAACAGGAGAAAAACCCATCCAAAAAAAAACCCCAAGAGCTGCCTTTGGTCACTTCTTACCTGGTGCACAAATCAAGGTTCCAGCCCCAGGCAGAGGGGAATTCCTGCTGGCAGCTCAGTGAGCAGCTGAGTTCAGCAAAACGGGATCCAGCATTCCCATCTGGGAATTTATGTTTGTGGGATTTATGTTTTTGTGTGGGTGGTTAACCCTTCTCTGCTGCTGGAAACCCCCCTGGCTGCAGCTCCTTGAAATTTAGAAGGGAACTGTGTTATATTTTAATATTAAGGCTGCTAAATCTTGTCTGGGGGAATTCTTTACCTTAGGTTTTGAAAGCTCTGTGAACACCTGGCTCTAGGAGTACAATCTGAATTTGGGCAGATGGCTGCTGAGCACAGACTGGATGTGGATTATTTTCATCGAATTCTTAACTAACATGGAGAATTTTTATTTTTTCTATCCGGAAGTGTGTTTTGTCTCCCCTCCTTCAGTTTGGAAAATATCCCTGGATACGAGAGTGTCTCAGCATAGGTGAGGGATCCACAGGTACATTTCCCACAGCTGTGTAGTCACTGCTGAATGAAAATCACCGCAGTGGCCTCTCCAAAGTGACAATTCCCACTAGGTGGCACTTTGAATCCATCCCACAGACAAAACCCCGGCTGGTGGAGTACCTGAGAGCTGCCGCTCGGATTTGCACTTAGTGATTGACCAAGCTAAAAAGGATCAATGCAGTGCTGCCTGCAGCAAGTTTCACAGCTCCGTTTAATGCCAACATTGATTAAATCCCCACCCCCAACTCCGTGTGAAGGAGCATTAGCACAGAAATTATCCCCTCTCCCAATCCCTGCATCCAGCTTTCTCCACTGCCCCACCGATTTCCCACCTCCAAAAAATAAAACCCCAAACCCTCCAAAACCCCCAAACAAACTAAAATCCCCAAACCCAAAAGAAGCCCCCCAAAACTCCAAGGTTCTTTGAAAAGAACCAAAAGAAACCCAAAACAAAAACAAAACCCCCAAACAACCAAGTAATCATTTATGTCCCTGGAAATGAAACTTAATACTGTTGTTTAAAAAATTTTATTGTTTTATTTGAAGTGTGCAGGTAAGTGTCAACTCCCCAAACTCTGTTCCCATTGATGTTCAAGGCTCTCCTCAGAGTGGTGCAGGAATTTGGAGTTTGCACAAATAAAATAGGCCATAAACGAGGACAGAAGTGACTGCAGGAATAACAGGCAAAGAAATAAATGATGTGGAGAAAAATGGGAGTTGCAAAAGTGCATTGGGAGTATTTGGTTCTGTATTGTCTGACACAGGCTGAGGGGGAGCACAGCACCTCATAACCAATTCACTGCTACTGGTGATGCTTCTCAGCCCAAACTTTGGAGTGTGCAGCTGTTTGGTGAGAGCAGAAGTGCTAAAGATACAGCACAGCAGCTGAGGAAACCTAGAGCCAGGTTTTAGCACAGCTCAGGTTCTGTTTTGCTGTTACCACGTTATTTAATCTTTAATTTATGGCAATGAATCTTAAGCTGTTCAGGGGTACAACAACACAATCCTGTTCTTCATCATGGTTTATGAACAGAGGAGCTCAAGTCAATGAGAGAACTGGACTGAGTCTCTTCCAGATTTCTGTTAAGGACACTAATTCATGCTCAGCAGCTGAAATATGGGTTTGTGAGCATCAAGCTTGCATATGGCTCTCTGAGTGGTTTCTAGGGTTCAAAAATTACTCAGTAAACTCAAAAAAAGCCTTTCAGCTATTTATGTTGGCTGTGCTCTTTTGAGGGAAGCTACTCTAAGCAGTAGGCTTGCAATTGCCATTGTTAAAAATTCATTATGGACCAGATGAGATTATTAAAAATAAATCAAATACTTTGGGTTCACTTGTGCTGGTTAGCTGATTATATTTCTGCAAATCCTAGTATAAAAACTCATGAGTTGGAAACATTCGAGTTTGATGTTAAAAGCAAAACTTCCCAACATCACCCTGAGAGAAGCTCTGAAGTCTCTTTGTGGCTGTACATCTTTAAGTGCACCTGCAATGCTGCAGCAAGGGAGGGATTTAAAATAGCAATGTGTGGGCATTTAATCTGTTTACTTGGGCAGTGCCAATTCCTGCGAGTGCCCCTTCGGTGGGAGCTCGCTGTGCTGATCTGTCCCTCAGAACTGCAGTGAAGGTATCACAGCAAACAGATCCAGGGGAGAACGTTTTCAGAAGGGAAAAGGCAGAGATGCTCCTCTGCCTGCTCTTCTTGCCAAGGTGCTGGGTGTTGTTTTTAGCCCAGAACAAACTGCATGTGCAATTTTCTGCTGCAAGGTATTATTCTGAACAAAGAGCTCAGGAGGAGCTGGATAAAGATGTGGTAATTGCATGAGTCACAGGCAATACAACGTTTAAAGAATCCCAATCCTTAGGCTTCAAGCTACATTGTGGTGTAGTTTCCCAGGCTTGTGCAGAGTGTGGTTTACTGAAGTTTCCTCTAAAGTATCTGAGTTTAAATTCTGATTATTTGGAAGACAGTATGCTCGAATAAGCGCATCATTGCATTTGTTTTGCATGACAATCCTTGTTTCCACTTTTACAGCTGTATAATGGTATTTCATACTTTTTACAGTGCCTGATATTCAAGATCAAAGTATTTAACAGATATTTTCTATCTTTGTACTTCTAGCAGTGGAATAAATATTTCTGTTCAAATCTAATCTGTTACTCTGGGACTTCTCTGGCTGCTGAGCTGATCATGAGATAGTCTGGGGGTAGATGATTATCTGCAGAGATACTTCTAGGAAGTAATTAGAACTCACTTGGCATAATTGCATGGAGTTTGGACATTCTGAGAATGGAGAGTCGTGGTTAACAACGTTTATTTGAATGTTTGCTGAGAGTAGGATCCTACATTTAATGAAATATATTATTAGAGGCTCTCTTTCATAGAATTCTCTAATAATGTTGGTTGTTTCACTGGCAGTAATTCTCTGTGTGGATCTTTGGTGTGTGGACATCCCTTCCCAATGTCCTGTCATGTCCCCTTTCCTTGCAGTTCCTGAATGGGACTGAGGGTGTAGATGGAAAAAGAACCATTTATGTAATTCTAATTATTTCTGTACTATTTATTTATCTAGGATTGCTCTGACTGTAACTCCTGAGTGTTTTTTCCTGCCATATTTCCTTTTCTTGACTAGAACTATTTCTTTATTTCTCTAAAGGCGCCGGAAGGAATCCTTGAGGTCCCAAGCTCAGTATGTTCTTTTTTTTTTTTGGTCAAAGCCTTCCAACAGGATATCCCATTTTCAAAATAAATACAGCATTTTGTTTTTGGAAAACAGGAAGGGCAGGCCATGGAATAGATGGCAATAAAGATTGTTGCTGAGATGTCCAAACTTGGAACTCAGATTTTAGCAGAAGGTGTACAGATCATGAACAGGAATCTTCCCTTTTAGAGGCTTTTAAGGAAAAGAAATTATAGAAGGAAATGCTAGATGGAATTTTCAGTCTTCCCTCTAAAGAGATGTCTTATCCTCAAACAAAGCCACTTAAAATAGGGACTGGCTTGTAAACATGAGGAGAATTCACTTGTAAAGAAGGTTTAGACATTGTCTGCTGATCAGTGTATGAATAAAAGCTAAAAAAAGTTTTTATTACACAGCAAGCAGTCAGTGCATCTTATTCCTTTGGTCGTGGTGAGGAGGTTTGGTTTTGTTCTTTTTTGTTCCTTTTTTCCTTCTCCTACTACAGTCATGGTGCAAAAATTTAATGAGCCATCTGCTGAACCACAGTTTTGCTCTGTAAATCAACAGGGGGAAATAGCAGCCTCTTCCTTAGCAGAGCTATTCCTTAAATATGTTCAAAGTGGGATCTTTTTTATCAAAGTGCTATCACTTTTCATAATACAGCAACAATTTTAACATTTAAAGCACTTGGAAATCTCAGCCGAGGTTTAGCTCTTGTTTGGTTGTTTGGAGTCACAGGATGCTGGGAGTGTTACAGGGACAGATCATCCAGGTTTTTATTAAACATTTTATTAAATAGAAACTCCTTCATTGTCAAAAATTTCCAGGCTCACCAAATCAGAGGCAAAATGTCACATTTGATATATTAGCTGCTTTCCCATTAGCACAGTTATGTTATGTTCATGTCATACCTGCAGCCTGAGATGAAAACATGCTTCTCTTGCAGGCTGCACACAAATGCATCTCAGCACAGCTCCATGGACCTCTCTAAATCACACATCTGGGGGATTTCTTGCATTGTTTCTCAGGAATTGATGATGAGACTATTGCCACTTGCCTCTCTTTGGGTTATGGTTTGTAATTGCAAACCTCATCTCATGAACAAATCTCACACGTAGGATTTTTTCAAAAGTTTTGCTACAACTCAGATTTTCTCCTGTCTCATTCAAAAAAGTTTCATTTAGTAAAATCTGGGCTTAGATACTACAACAAATTCCCCACAAAACCAAATGAACAGTGTGGTATAGAAATACCTCTGTAAGCCTGACTGTGCTTGTGATTACCCTTCTTTTGTTCCCTTGAGGGTTTTTGTCACTTTTAGATCCAAGTAGTTGTTAAAGGAAAAACTTGATTTTGCTTGCTGGACAGAGCACAACACAAATCCAGTATGGTGAGATCTTCCTTGCCCCAGAAATTGTTGGGAAGGGAGCAGTAAGGAAACTCTGATAGCTTCAGGTAGCCCTGAGAAGGACCAGTGAAGAGCTGCACCTTCTCCTTGTGGCTCAGTGTAATGAATATTCCTGAATATATTTCTGATATTGCTGTTGGGAACAAGAAGGGAGCTGCACCCTTCTCCTGTTTGTAGCTGCTGAGTTGTGAGCATCGGCCACAGGGGATGAAATTGGGTTTCAAGGCATGTCCCAGTGATATTTCAGAGCCATGGATGCATCTGACTTTGCCTCATGAATAAGCCACAACAAAAAGTGCTCCAGCTGGTGATCAGTGCTGCTTCCTCAGCAAATGATCCTGTTGCTATGAGACAACAGGGACTCTGGGCTGGCTGCAGTGGCTGGCTTGATCCAAACCCCATCCAGAAGATTGCTCTTGCCAGATGATGCAGCCTCAGTGATTTCAGTATTTACAGGACCTGCTGGAGGCTTGTTAATAAAATATTTCTGCTATTGGGATATCACCAGAAATAGAAAGAACCACATTTGTGATGTAGATCTTCAAAGAGAAATGGCAAAGGAGGGGTTGGCTTTAAAATGAGAATCCAGATGGGAGAGAATCCCTGAAGCTTTGCATGTCCTGCAGATGGATCAGGGAAGAGAGACTGAGGCCCAAAGAGCTGCAGGTCTGCTTGGAGATCTGGTGAAACAGCAGAGGGAGAGGATTTCTTTATAAATTATTCTGTAAAGTGTCAATAGGAGACTGTAAAGGAGAGGAAGGTGTTAGACCAGAAGTGCTAGACCAGAGGATACTGTAAGAGAATCTTTGAACCCCATGTAGTCTGTGAATTTGTGGTTGACACTAAGTGCTTTGAAGCTAATTATAAAACCAGCAGTGAAGCCATGACGTGTTTAAATGAGGAAGCCAAGAATGAACTGTGGGTTTGTTAGTGTCAATAGAACAGAGTATTTCTTCCTGCTATTTCCAGGTCCACCAATTGAAGGTTTAAGCAAACATTGTTTTGCAATAAGGCCTCTGAGCTTGTAGAGTGAATTTTAGAGCTGTTGTATTTTTGAGATTAATCAGCCTGAGCTGCTTCATGCACTTCTTTGGCCACGATTTTGTCTGCTGAAATCCTGAAATAATGTTGTGGCTAGGTGTGAGCAGAAAGGTGTTCAGCCCAACCAGGTACTGGCTGGTATCTGTCAAATCAAGGTATTGCACAGCTTTGAAACACAACTGGAGTGCACAGCTCTGGAAATGGCATCCCTGAGCTTCTCTGTTTGGAGGCAGATTGGAATTCAACTACAGAGGAGATCGACAGGTCTCTGACAAGGAAAGGTCATTCCAAAGGTGTGAGTGTTGTCCTCTCCACCCAAACTCACCTGCACTGTGCAACTGCTCAGAAACACATTGGGAGGGCAAGAACTATTTCAATATATTCCTTTCTAATTTCAGCTGATACCAATGCTGCTTGAGGGAATAGGAGAGAGAAAATGAAACATTTGTAGACTGCTTTTTTCTTATTCTTCCATGCTGTCCCTTTTTATTCTCTCAGGGATGGTATAAATATTAGCAAATTTAAAAAGGCACGTTATTTTGAACTGATCCTCATTTCACAATAATTAGCAAATTCTAATGGCCTTCAGGAAAAACCTTTTCCATTCCATTCTGTTTGATTAGAGGAGCCCAACAGGAGGATGAAGAGAGAGCAGAACTGCTTTCCTTGCACATTTAGTGTATCATAGAGGAGATGGGAGATATTTTTTCTCTCTTCTGGTGATACTGTAAGGAATGTAGCAGGACCAGAGTGGCTCTTGCAGGTCCCTTCTTGCATCACAGTATTTAGAAAAACTTCTACTTCAGAGCTTGGTAATCCTTGAAAGGTTTGTCAAGATTGCTGGAGTCCACAGCAAGTGCTCAAAATAGTTCTGCTGCACTGGCAAAAAAATCATTTGCAATTACATTTCCTGTCATGCTGTGTTTGTGTGGGGGGGTGTTTTTTGGGTTAGTCTTCTCACAATTAGGTAGTTCTGAGAAGTTTGAAGTGTCACTCTGAGCCTCAGGTTGTTGTTGCAGCTCTCATGAAGTGCTGTTGGGAGCAGGTCCAGATCCTTGTGAGGGGAGGAACAGGCTCATTCCTTCTTGTTGGAGGTGACAAGGACACTGGTACCTGTCCAGGTATGGCCTTGAGCCATGACACCTTCCAAGTGAATAATGGGGGCTGGGGATCACAGCAGAGCTCAGGAGAGCTGAGTGAAGAGAGGAGCCCGCAAAGCCCAAGAAATGGGGCTGAGGGTTGGTGTTACCTGTAACAAAAGCAGCTTCTTAGGCTGTATTTTCACATCATGAAAGGTCCTTTAAAAGCCATGATGAAGCTGCTCCAGGCTCAGTAGGATTTCAGCTTCAGCTGATCTGCTTGCTCCTCTGAGCTGAGTCACCTCCACATCCACCCCCTCGTTTTCCTGGGATGCTGGGATCAGCCAGGCACTGTTCCACCTGCTGCAGGCTGCTGAGTGCTCCTGGCTTCACAGCCACCTTCTCACGGGGCTGGAGGCTCCTCTCCTGCTCTGTTCCTGAGGGGTGGATTCCCCACCCTGGGCTCTGTGGGTGCTGTGATCCCCCCACTGATGAATGCCCTGGAAAACAGCAGCAGTGCTGGACAGGGGCTGCCTCTAGCCCCAGAGTGGAACATTTCACAGCAGAATCCCACAGCAGTGCCAATTTAATGGAAAATAAAATCACTGCAGACCCCCAGGTACTGCTGAATCAGATCAGATCCCTCTGCAGTGTCACCTCTGCTGCTTGCCAGAGGGAATTGCCAGAACTGGACAGGATTTTGGGCCTCCTTCCCCCATGGTCTCCCAGTCTTATCCTTAAGGGTCGAGAGAAGCCAGCAGGGATCCTGCTGATCATCACAGAGACAGCAGTGGCAGCAATACTTTCCTCACATCTGGAAGTTTGTGCTGGATAAAGCCATGGCACTGTAATCCTCATCCTAGATCCTCCTCTGCTAGGAAATAGGGATACCTGGAGCTGTCCTGATGAGTTAATGGATGCAGCAGGTTCTCGTGGTTTGGGACTGCTTGGTCCTTATTTACTGACTGTGTGCACAGGGAGTGTGTTCACTTTCAAAGGAGAGCCTGGGGTGTGATATTTGACTTGCAGGAGCAGTTTTCAGGCACTAGCCTAGAGAGCAAACCCATAAACCCAGCCTATGTTTTATGTACTGAGTAGTTGTTTGCCTTTCTTTACAGCAAGTCAGCTTTTCCCATCTCCACATGTCGCTCATCAATTCGGTTTCATTCTCATTCTTCAAGGAGCAGAAATTTAGGCACAGAAAAGCTAATTGCCTCTTTCAGAGCAAAAGGACTCCAGTTCTGAGTCCCCAGGATCTCCTTGCCTGGGTACACAGCTACATGGGATCAGTGCTAAGCTGGCTGAGGCTTCTCTGAAAGGGGAGGAATGAGATGTTGCTGTTCCTTCTCTTTCTCCCTTCACCTATATGGACTTAGCTGAAGGGCACTGCTATTTTATCAAAACTTTGAGATTTACCTTTGAGCAACTGCCATTATTATTTCAAAAAAGGCTTTGACTGTCTAACTGCAGGTTGTTAAAGAATATTGCACAAACCATGTTGTGATGGCTCCCTGGACTGAGCTCAGAAATGAAAAGTTAATCTGTTATTATCATCATCTTTTGTTCCAAGGACTTGGCAGTTAGGGACATGCAAAAATGAAGAAAACTGATTGTCTGCAGCACTTGCAGGGGAATCAGGTGTCTCATTGTGTACCAAGGGTGTGCAGAAGTGCTCGGTGACACCCTCTCACTGCCAGACAGCAGGAGACACAGCTTGTATCACAGATTATAGCTTTTAATATTTTATCCAGGGCTCTTGTGTCACTGCAACTGTTACATCCGTGATTTGTGGCTTTGGAGTTGCAAATTTTAATGGCTTAAGCTTGCTGTGGAGTGCTGAGAAGAGTTTGTAGCTTTTGTTGTAGGGAGCAGAGGTTCTGCTAAACATTTACCAGGTAATTCCTGAGGTAATTTGCTGTAAAGATTTAAGGGATTTCTCAATTGTACCGTTGTGTCTCCCTCAGCCTTTCCACAGAGGAAGCAGCTTCTCTCAGTGCTCAGCCTTTCCACAGAGAGCTTTACCAGATTTGCAGTTGCAGCTCAAACATTTGGCAGCTTCAAGAAGGGTCCCCAGTAATTCAGAGGAGTTTTTGATAGTATTTGTCTGATAAAAGGGGAATGCAAAGCTGGGACAAGTTGGGAATTCCTGACTTCAGTGTTTTCTGCTTTAACATTAATTGATCTTTTGATGAGCTATCATAAGCATTTCTCTTTTTTTTACATCTAAGAGTGCTCCTCACTGCACAGGCAGATGGTAACTCTCATTCCTCCTGCCAAAGAGCTCACAGTCTAATAGATAGTGCAGCCAAAAAGTGGGAGGGAAAAAAGGGAGAGAACATCATTGATTAGCACTTCTCAGACAGCAGTAGAGTTAGAACAGAAGCATCACCCAAGAGTTGGATGGGAAGGACATCACCAGCTTGAGGAGGTCCAGAGTAAGAGCCAGCCCGGGGCAGAGCTCAGGCCTTCAAAGCTTTCAAATCAAATCCTCTTATACAGCCAAAGAAAATCAAACAGAAAGCAATTATTTGTTACTCAGCCTTTTCAACAGAAAATCCAATAGCAGCCTCCCTTTGGGATGGGATGCACTGCTGGGTCTCTGAACTCCTGAGGTCAGTGAGGACACAGAGGGATTTCATTCTGTGAGTGCAGCTTGTTATCTCAGTGTCATGGAAAGGCCTGGCCCAGCCTTTTATTCACCTATATTCCATCTCCAGAGGGAAAGTTATTCCCTCATATCACTGAGTGCTGTGAGCTCCCTTACACCTGTGCTGCAAACCTTGGGAAATACTGGTACCACTCCTAGAAATGCTTATTCCTAACCTGCCTTAGGTTGTGTTTCCAGAGATAATAATTTCTAAATTTGTATGGGATGAGGTGAGTGTTCATCTACATGAGAAATAGTAAGTTTTATTATAGCAAGGGAGCACAGGTGCATCATCTTCTTTCTACATGTGGTCATGAAATACTTTTGGTTTCTAGAAAAACAAATTCTGGTCTCAGTGCAAACCAAGATTCCTGGTGCTCTGCACAGTCTGGTTCTTCCTGGGCTCTGGGCTGGGTGAACATGAGCAAACACTGACCCCAAAATTCTGTCACTAGGAAGAGTCACTGTCTGCAAACACTCCTTAGGTTGGTGCTTGCCTACACCAGGCTGTCCTGGGGGTCAGGGGAGGAGGAATCAAACTGCACGAAGGACTGAACACTGATTTCAACCACAAAATAAGTGAGATGTAGAAACTGAAGGCCTGGCTGGGTATTTTTTATTCTGCTTTTTGAATAACACTAAAATTGAGTTGATCTCCAACAAAGAAACAATGATTAAGCAAAGCCTGCTGCTTATTTTGAGGAATATTTTCCTTTTTTCTAGAGCAAGATGCCTTCTTCTTGCATACTGAAACACCTTCCCACTTTGCATCTGTTATTCTTAGCACCAGTCCTGTTGATAGAAAAAATAACATAAAAATAAACACAAGAGTAAAAAAGCCCCTCGGTTTTCTGACTTGAAATGCTTCAAAATTAATGTTTTAAATTTTTAAAGTATCTAATTAAATAGATATAAAGTGAAATATAATCCATGAAAATAAAATTTTGATGCAAAATTTTTCTGATCAATTCTGAGTCTGAAGAGAAGACCAAAGACAAGTTAGGAAGTCGATGCTTCATGGTTGTTACCTTTTGGCACCGTGACCCAGCAGGGCTCTGATGCCATTCCCTAAAATCCTCTCGTGTCCCACATGTCTTGGGCAGCCTGCACAGCTCTGCAGGGAGAGCAGCACTGAGCTGTGCAGTGGAGCTCTGTGAAATCTGCTTTTTCCTCAGCTCTAGACACACTTTGGCTCCTCAGGGTGGAGATCTGCTCAGACACAGAGGATCAGGGAACAACACCTGCAGGGTTCTTCCCATTTAGGCAATTTTTTTGGAGGCAGCAGCATTTCCCTGGCTCCTTCCCATGCAGAGCATCCTCAGTGTCCATCCCCTTCCCTCCACACCCCTCTTGTTCACTCAGGAATGAGCTGAACAGAATCCAGCAGGAGAAACATAGGCAGAGTCTGTACCTAGTCCCAAATTAAAGCTTGATTAAGTCATTAACAGGATTATGTGCAGGAGGCTGCACTCTGTGAACCAGTGATGTCCTTTTCAATCCCATGTCCCCAAATCATGGAGCATGTGTCACAGTAATTGCCAAGTGCTTATGGAGGGCACAGAAATACTTGTAAAATTAAACTTGGGCTGGCACATAGATTACATAATGGCCATGTCCATGTCAGGGGCTGTAAGGACCTGTGTCACTCATGACTCTGCTGCTTCAAAGTCAGATGTCACAGCAGTAGAGCAGCACTTGGAGAAGCTCTGGGAGACTGGGAATGGGAATTGCCAGGAGCATTGTGCCTGAGGAACTCAACCTTTGTGCTTTCCACAGTCTGACAAGGCCCAGACTCCCTTTTTGGGAGCTTTCCCAAGGGAATTCTTTCTTCTCCTCTGAGTAGCTTTGGAAGTGAGGACCTGACTCCCATGGCCACTCACCACATGCACAAACTTCATTCCAATCCTGGCAAGGTGTTCTGAGAGGAGCCAGTGGGGAGGTTCTGGCTGTGCTACAGCTCCTTTCTGCCACTGGAGCTGACCTGATGTGGCAGCCAAGATGCTGAGAGGCTCCCAGGAGGAATTCTGTGGCTGGAGGGACACGGCAGTGGGTGTGTGTCACACTGAGACTTCAGATTGCAGGGACATGCCCAGGGCATGGCATCCATGGAGGAACACAGGGATGTTCACACCTGGATTGTTCCCAGTTGTCCTGGTTTGAAGGACAGGTGTCTGCCAATAAAGGCAGAAGCTTCTCTTTGGAATGGAGAATGTAAACCCCCTC
>JAOTQP010000099.1:18160869-18177715 GCA_026413545.1 Cichladusa arquata
CAAACTCTTGAGGCCAGAACTTGGAAACTGGGGTTGTAAGTTATGAAAGGGTAATAATACAGTTTCATTATTGTGATCAATGGGAAAAATTCTTCAAATTGACACAGTAACAGAAAAAAACACTCAACCCCCAACACCGTGGCTCGCCGTGACTCATGCCTTACATAAGGAACTAAAACATTCTTTAGTTTACAGAGAAGAATGTTCCTGCTCATTATGGGGATGAAAGGAGATTGCTGCATTTCAAATGACATGTATAATTTAGACACTTATTTCTAGGACTGTTTGGAACAGGGAATGAAGAGAAACTAAAATGTTTGAAGTGACTTGAGTGCTTCATAGTTTTTAATGTGACTGGCAAAATACACAGCCCAATAACTTTTAAGGCTGCTAATGGAAGAATGGCTCTGAAACTCTAAGACACTTCTTTTTTTTTTTTTATTTCCTAATACCAGTATTTATTTTAAGCCATGAATAGAAGCTGGTATTTGTCACTATGTAAAAAATTTTTTTTTTTTTTTTTCTGCTGGTAGTTACCTGCTGTGGTACCAAAGTGGAAAGAGGAATGGGAATGGTATTCCAGAAAAACCAGCCAGCTGTGAGGAAAATGGCAGCAGGTCTGCTGCATTTGGATGGAGATTTTTATCCCTTGGCATTCTGAATGTTAAACCTTCTCTACAAATGGAGAGCATGGAATATTCTGGATTTCAACAGAGTTTATTCAAAAGAGAATTCAGTAACGCATTGGGAAGTATTTATTTAATGGTGTTCTTTTTAGACTATTATGGCAAGCCAAATCCAACAGGAACTCTGGAATTTTGAGGCTGAACAAACCCCAGATCCCTCAAAGCTCTGCAGATTGTCTTTGCAGATTTCTGTCCTGTCACACTTTGGTGACCACAGGCTGTCCTTAGAAGGCAGAACTGTAATTCTTTCTTCTCTCTCAGCCCTATTTATTGAGATAATTTAGAAGTAACCAGACACAATGTCTGTGTTCCATGGGCTGTTCTTGGCAGCAGCTGGTTTGGTGCATTTCTCCAGCAAATTGCCCTTTTTTTTCAGAGGTCTGTGAATCCTTTAAGCAAACTGCAGTGGGCAGTTCCCTCTGAGCAGAGTGGCAGCCTCTGTCCTAACTTTGGAATCCCCTGTAGAGATTTGGATGAGATCTATGCCTTGCAAAAATCTCTCAAAACTGTTGCATTATTTATTTTTATTCTGCTTCAAGGACAACGCTTTTCAAACCAAGAGATGACACAAAGGAGCCCTGGGCTGTATAAATATAGAATCCTTTTATTTTTTTGGTTAATAGATACAGTACAATTTTTGACTACATAAGAAAGAGTTGTTTTCAGTGCATACATTCCTCAGACAGACAGGAACACGGCAGACAAACATTCCTTGGTGGTTTGAACATGGCACTTGGTTTATTTCTGCAAGTCCCAAGTTCCTGGCTTTTCCCAGTTTTCCTTAGTTTATTTCTGTAGGTCCCAAGTTAATTGTTTTTTCCCAGTTTTCAGTAGCTGTTTTGACAACTCAAGGTCCAAGGAAAAATGAATTGAGTGTTACCAGAACAGGACACTGCTCAGTGCATCCCACATTGCTCTCCCTGCAACCCTTGTGGTCCCAACTGACCCAGGCCAGCAAGTTTTCCATTCTTTGTTCCCAAAACTGGAAATAACAATGTCAAACAAACCACCCAGTGCTTGGGCTCAACACCTCCACAGTCCCCTGTACACTGCCTGCCTCCTGAGAGGGCCAAATCCCAAACTCCACCCTGAATTTTACTTGTGTAAAATGGTGCTGGTGCCATGACTTTGGCAAAGTTCTTTCTGTTCATTTGTGGTGTAGTAAAAACCCAGGAAAATGGATCCCAGCATTTGGCCATTATATTTCAGGGAGGAAAAAAAGAATTATTGCTGCCTTTTGTGGTTTTCATTCATTGTATGATAAGGAAAAAACCTCTAGGCTGATCTGTGAGTATGATACTGGTCCTGAGCAATTCCTGTATCCAGGGAAACCTGATATTGCTTGTCTTGCTCTGTAGTGATTTGTTTGCAAACAGGTCCTGGTGTGTCCCCTCGGTGCTGGTGGATTTAGGGATCTGCAGCCCAGAGCTGTGTTCACTGCAGCACTCAGGGGGTTTGTTTGACATCATTACTCAGACTTTGAGTTTTATCTGACTTCCTTGGTATCCCAAGCAGATACTTGGGGTGCATCTTGCTGGGGATCCCCTTCTTGTGGGGATAACTTGGGAGAACCTTATAGAAACCTCATTGTTTGAGGAAAGGACTCTGGGAAGGATCAGATTCACACAGTCACCAGCCTTCATTCTGCTCCAGACACCATTATTGAAAAATCAGTAGATTAAAAAGCTTCTCCCATTCAGGGAAGGACACAAAAAGACTTCCTGACGAACTAATACAAACTGGCTTTCCTTGGCTATATATTGAGGATTTAATGTGAAAATCTCACTTTAGATTATCTAATTCAGCCTCTGCAAGCACAGGATAAACAGCAGTGAAATGATCCTATACCTGATCTTATGGAAAAGGCAGAGCAAAGCAACCCAAAGAGACTGGGAGAGCAAATTACAAGAAACAGATGAAAAGCAGAGAAAAGAGGAGATTGGTACAACCACCAGCCTGAACAAGAACATGCAGGTGAAGGCACCTGGACACCCAAGTGGGAGGTGATTGTTGGAGAAGAGACAACACAATTCCATGGAGAGCTCTGAGCTGCTTTGCTCTGATTCTCCAGAAGGACAGAACCAGGAGTGAGCACCATCAAAGGAAACAAAGGTACATGTTAGTACAGATCCCACTGAGCTCAGGTTAGAGAAAGCAGCTGGCAGACAGGAGTCGAGTAAGAATCCCTGAGAAGTCTGAAAAAATAATAAACATCACATCATTTAAACAATTTACCCCTTCTGATCCTCTAGCCAACCCACCAGCCTCCAATTAAAACCCAGGCAGTGGAAATCCCTCACCTTTAACATGAGCTGCACGTGGTGACACTTCCAGGAATGAGATAAAACCTGCCAAATTCCTCCAGATTCCTGTTTCCTAACTGAAACTAAATAACGTGGAGAAAAAGTGAGAGGCAGAGACACTCCCAGCCATGAGAGCTGCTGTGCCATGGCACTACTGGGCCACTGTAAACTGAGCCTGGCCTGCAAGCATTAGTGAAATGTTTAGTACAATACTTAACTCTGTTACATCTGGGTATTTCTTTCCCTTTGGACTAAAATGTTACAAATTTTACCATATAAATGAATGACTATATTTGTTGCTACAGGGTACACTATATACATGGTTGGAAGAAGAGAACAATAATTAAATTAAGGGAGGTGAGAGAAGGACAAACAAAATATTAGTAAATAAAATAGATTATGTTCAATAATACTTTTCAGGCAAGACTTTTGCTTGTTACATTTACTATAAGGAGGATAAAATCTTTCACTCATTAACATTGGAATCAGCTGCCCAAACATCCATCAGTCCCTTCCATCCCATTCAAAACACAGAGCACACGTGCAGGCTTTGCTCCTGCATTTCAAAGTTCCTAAGTGAAGGTTTTTCAATGCTGTTTTATCACCCTCCACATCTCCAGCTGAGCCATCAAGAGCAGAGCCACACACACTCTCTGCACCTTCTTCACCTTTGCCTCATCAATAATTTATTTCCACAAGAACTGATTGATTACTTGATCAGAGCTATAGATAGCTAATAGTGTTTGATGAAAAACCAATCCAATGAGCTTCCTGGGGCTCATCACAATTCTTTCCCAGTAGTTTCTTCTCTTCTATGACCAGCTCTAGTTAATACATAGGGACTAAAATACAAAGCAGTGCAAAATGGCCATAAAGCAACTACAGCCCACACCTATCTAGCAGGTGCACTATGAGCAGGGGGCTCTGGAGGGACTGCAGGTGATTAATGAGTGACTCTGAAATCAAGGAGAAGAAGCAGTGCAGCTCCCCAGAGCCCATCCTTCAGATGCTTGAGAGTTCACAGTTAACGTGGTGAGGGGTTTGGAGATTTGTTTTCCCCTTTGATAATTCCTGAGGCTTGTTTGTGATTCCTTCAGCATAGCCCACTGCAAGCACTCATGCAGAAAACTTCCTTCGTGCTGCGAGGGTGTGCAGCTGTCTCTGCCAAGGTAACAGCATCGTTGGGCAAGGCTTGGATTTCATCCCCCTCTAGTCTGAATCATGGAGAAAAATTATTTTTTCTTCTTTTTTTTTTTTTCTTCTGCTGAAGAAGTCAAATCAAGGAAGAGAAGGAAAGGGTTGTGCAGAGCTTGGAGGAGCTGCACAGGGAGCCATTTATGGATCAGTTTGTAACTCAGGAGGTCACAGCCCTCGCTGTTAGTCAGCATCTTGCTCATCCTGGCTTTTTCTCCTTGCAACCTGGAGACCTTTCCCTTCTTAAATTTTAAAGCAAACTCTGTTAGAGAGCACATGAAAGGCTAAGGATTATTTACTGATTTGTGAGGTTGCTGTGGTGATGCACAGGGCACACCTGTAACAGTCCCTGCCACAGAGGGACAGGGCCAAACCCACTGGGAATGTCTCACATTCGAGAATTTGTGATCCTTTCAGTCAGCTTTGAATTACCCTGAACCCAGGAAGGGCTTTGCATATGATACCAGTATTTACCTTGGCAAGACAGAGATAAATGTGTGTCACATGGGCTTGCAGCTTAACAGGGAGAGTATCCCCAGGGTCAAACCCTTGGGCATCCGCCACAGAATCCAGAGGAAATGCTTTTTTTTTGTTTTGAGTGTTGTTTTAGTAAATAGCCTGTGTGCAGAAAGGAAACACAGAAATGCTGCTGCCCTGCTGGTGCCTCAAGGGTGTGTTGAGTTTTTGTGTAACTCTCATGCTGCTAATGAGAGTTTTCTGCACATTCACACAAATGTGTGTGTGTGTGAGCTGGGAAATTCTGATTCAGTTGGGAAGGTTCTTACTTAAGGCAGTGATTTTGCCTTGCAACCATTGCAGATGCATCTCCAGCAAGGTTCCCTATTGCATGTCTGCAGAACAAACTGCTGTTTGAACAAGGGGAAAGCCCAGGGCATCAGATTTAAGCACACTGTGTGCCCTGCAGGCCCAAAAGAGCAGGCACACGAGCACTACCAGCTTGCTCTGGGCCATGCCATCTTTAGGAGTGTATCCTCTGGGCAGTGGAAATTATTAAATCCAAACTGCAACCAAAACAGCTTGGATTGCAAAATATTTCAGAAATATTTACAGGAGGTGAAATCCTGAGTTAGGAAGGGTGTTTCAATTTCAGCTTTTCTCCAAGCCCAAACCATTCATCTGCTGTTTCCAACAGATCCCTTCCAGCACGAACAGAACCCTTCCATCCCTGCAGGATGTGTCAGGAACAGCAGACTGGATCTGGTGCTCCCAACCAGCTTGGCACAGCCCTCATGGAGTGAAATGGGAATGCAGGAACCTGTGGATCTGTGCCAAAGAACAGCCCCAGGCAGGGGAAGGAGTGGCAGCAGCTCAGGGTTACAGCTCCTGCTAGGACTCTGACAGACAGAATGTTATTAATTCACTGCAGATCTTGCAATAGGCCTTTAAAGAGAAGAGAGAAGATGCTCTTAAATTGCTTCTAACCACATCTGAGATGTGCCAGAAGACACAGGTGAAGCATTATCCCAGCAGAATTCCCTTCTGTTGGAGCCAGGCTCCCTGGGGGCACAGGAGAAGCTGGCAAGGCTGAGGTGCAGCCAGTGCTGGGGGCACTGGTTAAACTGGGGGGGCTGAGTAGTGGATGACAGAGTTGTAATCTGGAGGGGGGCTGTGGCATTCCAGGTTGGGATCCATGGGGAGCAGGACAGAGTCCTCCAGGGGGAAGTCCATGGTGTCCTCCTCCACCTGCACTGCTGGCTGGTACTTGACAGTCTCGTGGTCAGACAGGATGGATTCCTTGCTCCTGCTGACAGCTCTCCTCCTGTTGGGAACAACCATCAGGATTATCCACCCTGGCTCCTTAATTAATGGCCAAAAGGATTTCCTTCAGCAGTAAATACATAAAAATATCAATTTACCTCTATGGCACGCTGTATGACAGTGATATTTCCCTAACTGGATGAGGGAACTGAGATAGGTATTTTAGATAACTCTGTGTTTTAAAAGTAGATTTAGGAGTGATTCCTGCTCTGCTGCCCTGTCCTTTCAGCTCACCACATTTCACTGCACTACAGATCTCTTACTTGTAAAGACACCTGTCCTATTACACAGTAATATCCTTCCTCATTGCTCTGACACAGGTCAGTAAAAATTTGACTTTTCTGAAAGCAGAACTGAAGGCTATGACTTTTCTTGAAGCATAATAAGGGATGAAATACTGAATAATCTCTGATAGACTCTAATTTAAACTGATACTGAAAGGAAGAGTGTGTGCTGAACAGGCTCAGGCAGTGCAGGGCAAAATCCCTTTTATATTCCCCAGCCCTTTAACACTCCTGACCCAGGGCTGGTGAAGGGCAGTGCTTTGCAGAATTCCAGCTGCTTTTGTCTCCTGTCTTCCCTCCTTCCAGGTGATGGAGGGTGGGACAGAGCAACTTTCAGCCTCAAGGTTAAAAGCAGGAGAACCCTGAGAAGATTTGTGTCACAAGGTGACCTCGAGGAACAGCAAGGGTTGTGGAGAACTCAAAAGTTTTTTCTGTCATAGGCTCCCTTAAAAATATTCTGTCAACCTTGGTTTCTGAGCAATTCATTGCAAGAGTCCTGGATAATTGCTCAAGTCTCAGCTTAGAACGACTTGAATGTGCCTGGGAGAATTAAAAATCAGGCAGTGCCCAGACACTTCGTGTGTGTACTTTATATGTGTTTAAAGTAGCATCAAGTTACATTTTAATGACCCTAAACCAAATCTGAATAGTCAACAGTTCATCAAATAATTGTAGAATTCATTACATTCATTTTATTGGCACTTCTGCAGTGCTTCCACTCCTCACAGCTGCTCATTTGCTCACTGGGGTGCTTTAGGAAGAAAGCAGAGCCAGTTCCTGTTCCAGTTTTGGGAACAAACCAACAGCCAGGAGCCAGACACAGCAACTGGAGGGAGGGCAGCAAAAGCCATGAATAGGAAAATGGCAGATCCAGGGCAGGAACTGTGTGTGTGGGATGTTTTTGGGATGGTACAGCAGAGAGAGCAGGTTGGATGGCCACACACAGCTTCCTTCAGCTGGAGGGGGTAAATCTGCCCTGCTGGGTTCAGCTGCTGGGACTTCACAAGTTGTGTGCTCCTGCCTCTGAATCTGGAACCTGTCAAAAACTTCAGGTTTCCCACAAGCTGCAGATATTGCCACTGGCTGACAGAACTAGTGTCAGTATAAAAAAAATAAATAAATTAACATTTTTGCAGGTTGTGGAAGGATCCCAGGTGTTCAGAGCACTGGCTGGAGTGGAACACTGGTCTCTGCTCAGTGCACAGCCCCAGGAACAGCCTCAGGCTCAGTCTGTGAATTACCCACCCCTGCAGCTCTCTGCTGAGGGGAAACGTGGGCTGATGTTCTGCACATCAGGGATGAAGCTCTTGTGCAGCCAAATTCAGACACAACACTCAGCTGCAGCTCTGATCAGCTGCACTGGGAAATGGGCAGATTGATTTAGGGTCTGATTTCAGTGTGCTGGGCTGGTTTTCCATGCAGCTTTGCATCCCCAGCTTTGGGAAGTCAGCCTGAGCTGTAAGAGCCAGCCCACCACGTCTAGGATGAGCTTGGGTTCTGTGATTGCTGCAGAGTTTAGAGAACAAAGCTGCTGTTTCTGGGCATTGAAACCAAACCTGTGGAGTGGCAGAGCAGAAATTCCAAAATAAATAGTAACTCTGAAAGCTTCAGCAAAAAATGCAGCACCCTCTGCTTTCACAACTAAGTTTTTCCTCATTGCCCAGAGATAAACATGAGTGGAAACTCCTTATGTATCCTACAGATTTGGCAGCTGTCCATTCTCTACACACACAGTTTGTGTGCAGATAAACTCTTCCCTGACATGAGCAATGCAACCACAACTGTGCCCCACTGTTTGTTTATGGAATTCTCTTCTTGTTGCTCAGTTCCATTGACTCATCTCAGACAATTCCATGGTTGCTCTGGCTTCCAGTTTGCCAGGTATTGAAGCTGTCACTGGAGACAGGGAGAAGCTTGAGAGTATCTGTTTAATTTGTTTATTGCATAAGTATTTGTATTTTATTGTATAAGTATTTGTATTTTATTGTATAAGTATTTTATTGTGTAAGTGTTTGTTTAATTTAACCCCCAGCCTGCAGAGTTCAGCTGGAATTCAGCTCACTGCCCACTGACCCAAACCTGGCACAAATTGCAGTGACCACCCTGATCACCCTGTGTCCTGTTTGGGGGCACAGCCTGAGTATTAAGTAACCTTCCACAAACTTTTTAGTTTTCTGGAGGTGCCAAAGTTGTTTAGAAGATACCACAGAGGATAATCCTGCAGTAGCTTCAAGGCCTGAGTGACCTACTGAGGCTTTTTCTTCCTACTGTACAAACCAGAGATTTTGGAGGTACAAAAATACTGAAACCATCAAAGAGCTGGGAAGCCATTAGTGGAGCTGTTTATTTTATGTGAGAGGGAGCCAGTTTCTGTTAATCTAAATTTTGGGGTCAATGACTTGAAGAGGACTGTGGAGATGGCTGCAGGAAAACCACCCTGAGCAGGGAGGGATTCCAGCCCCAAGGGCAGCAGCTCCTACTGCTCTGCAGTAAGAAATCCAAGTATTTTGCTCTCAGTAGGAAAAACTAATGGACTTTTCTGTCCATGTAGGAAACCTGGCCGTGTTCAGAAGCTGTGTTTAGAGAAAGATGAGAAATTGGGCTGATTGCTGCCAAGTAGAGCAGTTTGTCTCATGACTTCAGCTCCTAATAACATGTAGGAGCTTCAGGGCTTTGTAGGAGCTTTCAAAGGTGTTTAATGAGGCTCTGAGTAAGAGTGATTTTTTTAATTTTATTTTAATTTTTCTGCAATTAAAGAAATAAAAGGGTTATTTTTTTCCTTCTGGTAACTATGACTGATTCACAGTTTGCTTGAATACATTTTTAACTGAGTGCTGTGCAGGAGGAATTTCATCCAGGGCTCCCCTCTGGCAGCACCAGTGCATCAGCATTCTGCTGGCAAGGAGATCTCGAGGGGTTGGGCTCAGGAATTCATTGTTTGGAAGCATTTTCAATACAAAGTGCAGGTAATACAGTTTTCCCAGCCACCCTCTTGTCCCCTCACACATGTGGCCAAGCTGCTCAGCTGCCCCTGTCCAAAAGCAGTGGGATGGAAAACACTGCAGCCAAATCCACAGCCTCTCACAATTCCCTTTCTAGTCCTTGCTACTGTAAGCACTGTGCATAATCCTTGAACAAAAAGTGGTTTACATAACTCCTGAGCAGCTACTCATTCCAAGTTCTGGTTTGGAGAGCTCAGGTCAGGTAATAGTGCAAGGTGCTGCATGATACAACAATAAATGTATTTATTATTTCTGAGCTCCATTCTGCCCTGGAGCAAACATGTTTCCATGCCTCGTTTCTCTGAGGAGGTGAGAAAGGATTCCAGCCCAGTCCTGGCTGTAGTTTTGTTGTGTTCTTTGTGTTTGGACATGAATCCCTGCTGTTCCTGAGCAAAATCCATCATTTCAGTATTCCTGCCTTGCCTTAGGCCCAGCTTGTTTTGGCAAAGGCAGAGCCCTTAGTGATGGGATGTGGATGCAGCATCCAGAGCCTCAGCTGAGCTGTGGGTCTGGGCCAGAACCAGATCAGGGATTTCTGAGCAACAGGGGATAATTGGGTTTGGGGGAGAAGGGGAAGAGCTGGGGGAGGACAACTGAGCAGATACCAAACCTTTTGTCATCTTAAACAATAACTTGATTATAGAGTCTCTGGGAGGATTTTAAAGCAGTGCTTGGCAGTAGCCTGATAATATTATGAGATGGAACCTGACACCAGAGTCATCCCATCATTAAATCCCTCTGTGCTCCCTGTGCTTCCCTGCATGCTGATTCCAGTGTTGTTATCCCAGTCAATCTTTCCATCTCACTGCAGCTGCTGCTGTGACTTTCTACTTCAGCAGCATAAAATACTCAGAACTTTGCTGCTCTATTTCAGCAGCAGGAAAAGCTCAGACCTGCTAAGTCCAGCCTAACAGTGAGTCCAGGCCCAGAGTATCAGATTCATCCCCACTAAACTCTTGACACTGACACTCCATGGTGTGTGCTGTTGGCAAATTTTAAACTCAACAGAGGAATGAATGCAGGATAAATAAACAGTGAGATTTTGGCAAAAATAATAAATGCAGCCACCCTGGTTTAGAAAACATGCTAAGCCTTTGAACAGTTTTGTTTTAGAAAAGAAAGACTTTGAAAAGGATCCAGGGTAAATGTTTTTGATAGAGAGAGATACACAATTAACAAGGGTGACTTTATCTCCCCTGTTAAACCCACACTCCCTTCTGACCTCTCTAGATTATTCCACAGGCTTTGGAGCCTTGTTTGTCCACTTATCAGTGCAGGAGCACCCAGGGGTGTCCTGTCCTCAAACCAGAGGGCTTTGGGGTGCTCTGCACTGTTGAAGCTGCTCTTTGTGCCAATGAGGGATTGCAAGATTTAAAAAAAAAAAAAAAAAAAAGGCAGCTGGCAAAAAAGCTTTCTCAGCTGGAGCTGAAACACCCAGGGAAGGATGTGGCCAAGGAAAGGCACAGGGCTGTGGGTGCCATGGGAGCCAGGGAGGTTTCAGACTCACAGGAGAAAGCCCAGAAGGGGCAGAGAGGAAACCTTCCTGTGCCAAGTCTTTATCCAAACAGGAGAAATGCAACAGGGAAAAGCTGTCAGGGGTGAGTGACAGAAACCCTCAGAGGGATAAATCCCACCAGGGAGGCGGCTCTGTGTGTGTAGATTTGTGTCAATGTGACAATGCAGGAAAGAGGTGAATCAGCCCAGGTAAAGCATCACAGTAATGCAGCTCCTGACTTTGAGCTCCTGTTTCTGCCATTTGGTCTCCATAGCAATGGATGGTGCTGGCAGGAATGCTCTGGGTGTGGGCAGGGGATAAAAACATGGGAATGGATCAGGATCTCTGCTGATCCCACCAATCCAGCCCTGGGACACTGCTACAGGCAAAATTCTGCTGGGCAACAACATTCCTGGGGCCACACTCCCATCCAGTACAGCCCATAGCATTCTGCTGCTCCTGTTAGTGCTGTCCACCTTTCCTTAGGAAATCTTCTCCCTTTTCCTCCTCCCCTTCTCCCTGTTCCTCCTTCTTTCTTTTCCTTCTCTTCTTCTTCCTTTTCCTCCTCTCCTTCTCCCTTTTCCTCCTCTCCTTCTCCCTTTTCCTCTCCTTCTCCCTTGTCCTCTTCTCTCTTTTCCTCCTCTCCTTTTTCCTCCTCTCCTTGTCCCTTTTCATCTTCTTCTCCCTTGTCCTCTTCTTCTCTCTTTTCCTCCTCTCCTTCTCCCTTTTTCTCTTCTTCTCCCTTGTCCTCTTCTTCTCCCTTTTCCTCCTTTTCTGCCTTCAAACATGATGTAGAACAAGCACCTGCTCTGCTGGGAAAGGTCATGGAGTTTCTCAGTACAGAGAAAACTCATACAAATCTCAGTAGATTTCAGAGAAAACTCCAGGCAAGTAGTAATTAGCTAATTAACTGAATAGACAAGGAATTCATTGCTACATAATAATTTATTTTTAAATATTTTGGGTAGCTATTCTTTGGAATTCCACATGTTGACTTTGAATCAGTAAAATGGGTTACTGTTGTTAGGAAGGTGAAGTTTTTCACTACTGGGTCACCTCTGCCTATGTGGTTGTTACTGAAATGCAAAGAACTGTGAGCAAAAAAGCTAAAAATCTACTTTTAATCTTCTGTATTGCACTATGAGTGGATAAACATACAGCAAACCCTGTCCCAGCCTCTGTTTGTAACCAGGTGTGAACAACACAACCCAGGGATCACAGAGCTGGTGGGGTTTGGGGAATTCTCTGCAGCTCTGTCTCAGAGTGATGAGAAAGCAAATGCAGCAATCAGGGCTCTGGTGAAGGCACTGCTCTCAGTACTTGGACTGCTCTTTACTGTGCACAAGCATTTTGAGTTTACTCACATCCCATGAGCTGCAAAGATGCCACTCCTTCTGTCTGAGTTAAATATACACACTGGTGTAATTACAAATGTCAGTTTTTGATTAATGAATCAAGTTCTTCAGGCTTTGCTCCATCACTACGAGAGAACACTGGGGAGGCAGTGAGCAAACAGCTAAATTAGACCTCTCCACATTCTCATTTTTCCTCCTCTCATTTCCCACTTGCAGAATCTGCTGCCCCTTGATCTTAAAACACATCACCAAGCTTTTCTGGTTATGGGGCTGAAATTCAGACTTCATCTCCTCTAAGCATGCCTGGATATCCAGAGGTTTCCTTTTGGCAGCAGAAACAAAACTGCAGATTTCAAAATCATTTCTCTGAGAGCAAGAACTGTCTGAAAAAGAAATCCCCCAGAGTACTCACGCCAGAGCCATGATCCCATAAGGCCAGGAACGGATTTCCAACCTCTTGGGGCTTTTTATCTCCTCTGAGGTCAGCACCATCCCACTGTCAGACTCCTGAGGAGCAGAATGAAAGGAAAATCAGGGATATCTGGAACCTGGGACTGCTGCAGGAGCCACCAATCCTTCAGGATATTCTTCTATCAAGGCCTGTGTTATCAATTTTTTATCCAAGTGTTCCCAATAATGCTGCTCTGGAGCTTGGGAATGTTTCCCTTGTTTTCATGACATTAAAGTTTTTGATCTGCATTTCCAAAGAGAACCCTCAAAAATAATTTGACATTTTCAAATTTGAAACTGATATTAAGCATGACATATGGGCACCATGTAGTAGGATAGCTGAGATATGAATAGACTGAGATTCATAAAGAATATATCCAATAATTCTGGCTGGGCTCCTCCAAGGAAAAACTCCTTAAATACCCACAATTAGAAACAGTGGGGTTTGAAGGAAGTGGAAGTTCAGCAGCATTTTGTAAATGCAAGTGGTTTGTAGAGATAAATGGCCCTGGCCTTTATGGATTTTTTATGAGCTGTCCAACAAAACTGTCGTGATTAAAGTTGGGGTTGTGATTCTGCTGCACTTAAAGCTGAGTCTCGAGGCTGCAGTTAAACTTTGTGCTAAGTTTGTACAAGTACACAGACATCACAGTCCTCATTTTAAGTAATACCATAATATTAAATGCTCTGAGTGTTTCTTTGCATTTGAAATTTTTTTGATGCTGGAAAGTTGCACATCTGTGCATTTGTCAGAACCAAGACAGCAAAAGCCTTCAACATAGAAGAGAAATTCTACTTAGTCTTATTTGACCTGTCAAACTGATCAAGATATAGAAAGTAATCTCATCAAACAATAAATAACAAGAAAAAGCCTTTTTATACATGCTCTGGTCATCTATCAGTCGTTAATAAGATCAGTTTATAAGCAATTTTATAAAGTGAAATCCTGAATTAATGAGGTCTGTCAAACCCTCAGTAAAACCCAGCTTGTCTCTGGATTTTGTCTTGGCTGTTTCACACACGTGCTCTAGGAACAGTTTATCTGGGGGCTGCTCTGCATTTTGCTTACAGAATCTCCAGAGACTGCAGATAATTGCACAATGGCAGGAAGGTGTGGTGGAGCACTCAGAGCTCTCTGAAATAATGACCTAATGACTATTCAGGGTTGATAATTAAGAAAATGTCAATAACCAAAGTACTCTTGCTTTGTCCCAAAGCAGATCACACAGTGATTTAAAAGATCCTTATTGAAACATCGCATTTATTTTTGATTTTTTTATGTATTATCACCCTTTTTGGGAACTTTTCCCCCCTTGTGCAAAGGCTTATTTGAAAATGCCACGAACAGGGAGCTCTTGGGCAGGTAATGCTCCTGCTGGCAGCAATAATCTCTGGAGACTGCATTGATTGAGCAAATGTCTTTGTGTGATTCACAGGGACAGATTTTATCCTGCAAGAGGGAAGATGCAGGACCCAGGGAAGTTTCTAAGCCTTCTAATCCCTGGATAAAGAGGCAGAAATTCCATCTGGGAGCACACAAGGCAATAATGGGCCTCAGTTTGTGCTCAGCAGAGAGCAAACGAGAAATTGGCTGTGTTTGTCAAGGACATGAAATATTTCCAGGACAAGCTGGAGCTGGAGACTTGAGCCTTCCCAAGGAAGGAGGAATGGCTCTGTCCAAAAGGAGTCTCAGCTGGAGCCTTTGCTGCTGCTCACCTCCTGGGACTGCCCCTCCTGTGTCAGGAGGATTCCTGAGGGATTCAGGCTTGCTCCCTAAACTTTGACCCACCTGGAGCATTTGTGCATGGCACAGGTCCCTCCTTAGGGACACAGAAGGTGGGGACAGCACATGGAGCTGCCTGGACCACAGAGGGAATTCAGGAGTTGCTCTTGGGGATTTTTTAAAATAAGAAAATCTAGTTCATAAATTCAGAGGAAGCCAACAAGCAGAATCCTCATTCTGTAACAAAACAATCCTTTGTTTTCCCCTGGAGGGAAAATTAATCCCTTTAACACTCTCCCACCCTTCAGTGGCATTAAACTGGCAATAAATACATTCAGTTGCAGGGAGGAAAATCCAGGGTTAAAGCCTTTTGTGTGAATCTTGTTCTTGTCTACCCAGAACTGAACACCTTCACCCCCACCAAGTGACTGGCTGTCTTGGCCAGCCAGAATGTGTTCTGGACACATTTACCTCAAAGAGTTTCATTTCAACAAGCTGCCACTTCCTTATGGTAAAAAAACATTTTGAAATATGTAATATAAAGCCCCTAAGCCTGATCAAAGCCAGGGCAATCACATGTGAGCTTCTCTTTAAATTATTTGTTAAGAGAAATGCAGATCCCTCTTTGTTGTCACACAGCCCTGGGTGTGAGATGCCAGAGCCAAATCTGCCAGATTTGAAGTTCTCTCCTACCAAACAGGTTCCAAAAGCTCTAATGAGCATTTCTGGTGCTGAGTGATCTGTGAACCTGCTGGGGAAGGATGCAGTCACCTCTCTTACCTCATGCATCACTTTCTCCTTTTCCACTGGCACCTCATCAAATGTCTTCACACTCAGGGGTCTCTTCTTGCTGTTGTTGCTGAAAGCAGAAAGTCGAGGGGTCAGCAGAAATCCCAGGCAGATGCTGCACCAGTTGTGCTCAGTTCCATCCTCACACAGCCCAGTTTCCTGGATCACTTCTCTTTTGTCACCTCTTGTATCTAATAACCAACCCCCTGACAATGTGTCTGATTCTTTCACCAGCCATGCTAAGGGAGGACAGCAGACAGTGAAATGTTCCTTTCCCCCCACCCTGTATCTGCTTTTCTCACCCAGTTTCCACTGCACTCCAGCGATTCACTCCACTGTTCAAGTTTTCTTCCACAGGACAGGTTTTGGGGTTGGATTCTCCATCTGGACACAAGGTGATGTTCAGTGGAATGTAGTCTTTGCCATCCTATGAAATTAATAACAGAAAAGAGCATAAAGCTGGGAAAGTTCATTTTGTGCTTCATCTCAAGTGTGAGAGGTTTTTGTTTCCTACAGAGCTTTGATGAGAAAGGACTAAATTGTGTTTTAACTCAACTGTGATGTTTGTTCAAGGTGATTATCATGTTCCTCACACCCTGGGGAAGTTATGGAAGTTAAATGCACACTTCATCCAGAAATTACTGTGCAGGAGGCTTTGTGAGGAAACTGGGGCACTTTGGGAACCTGTGATGTGGGATGGCTGCACATGGGCTTGGATATTGCAGTCCTGGCCAGGAGCAGTGGCCCAGGTACAGACTGCTGGGTTTTGTTCAAATTCAGGAGCTTGGGAAGAGCCAGGCCTTAAAATGGGAGCCTGAGAGGATTTAATTTCTTGTCCTTCCCAGGAAATGGTAATGAGCTCTGCATTGTCATTACCCCCCTGCAGCAATCCTCAGGAATGACTCTGCCTTTAGCTCCTGAAACTATTTGTCCAAATTTCCCAGTACTTCTTTTTGTTTTTAATTTTGAGAAGCAGTTAAGTGCCCTATTCCCTTATCATGATTTTTATGTCTCTTCAATTTACTTTGGTTATAGAATCAAACTCACAAGCTCTTCATATTGCAGACTGGGCCCTCTTCAACTCAGCTCCACTAAATTTGTTTACAAACAGGAAGGAGCTGCAGGAGAGTGTTTGATTTCTTCTTCAATTAAATTGACAATTGCATAACAGATCTGCTTGTTTTTACTGAAGAAGAAAACAACTGGTTTAACTATTATGAAATTAATCCTGATATACCTGGCTTTTCTGTGCTGCTGCATAATTGTAAAGCTCCCAGGAGCACTGGTGAACATAAACTTGGAAATGAGAGACAAAGAGGTGGAGAAAATCAGAACTAAAGTTAACATTTGAGTAGTTAACATTGTCTTTACTCATCCCAGCAGGCATTTTCCTAGTGAGCTGTGCTAGGAAGTGAAATCTCCTATTGGTGTTAAATAACCTTCACCTCTGCACAGGCAGACACGAGTTCATTCCAAATGTGCATTTCCTGCTGTACCTGCTGCACGTTGGCCTGCAGGAGATCCCCCAGGCGCTCCACGAGCTCGGTGAACGTCGGCCTCTCCGTGGGGACCCCGTGCCAGCAGTCCAGCATGGTCTGGTAGCTGGAAAAAAAACAGGGATTAGGAATGGGAAAGGATGGGAGGTCCTCTTCCACACTGTTTCATTCCACTCCTGCTTGGCTTGGTCAGTGTTGGGTTGATGTGGCCAAAAATGTGGATTCTGTCCCCATCTGCTGCAGCCGGGTGGGGCAGTGACCCTGATCTCCTGGCACATATTATCTGCTAA
>JAOTQP010000099.1:18197341-18213971 GCA_026413545.1 Cichladusa arquata
TGCCTGAGAGCCCCTTAATTTCAAAATTATAATAATAATTTGGAGGGAGGAGGTTTACATTCTCCATTTCAAAGAGAAGCTTTTGCCTTTATTGTCAAACACCTGTCCTCCAAACCAGGACAGAGCCCAAGCTGGAGCTCCCTGCAGTGCTCTGGCATCCTTGGGTTTGTGTGTGTGCCCCCAGTGATGGGCACAGATGTCTCATGGGGACCCTGCCAGCCCATTTTCCCACATCCCAAACAATTCTGGGCAGCAGGAGCTCACCTGAAGCTGCTGAGATGGGGTAGCCATTCTTCCTCCAGGTGACCTGTGGCTCTGGTGTCCCACTGACCCTGCACTCCAGCAGGATCTTGCCGCTGATGTTCACCTCCAGGTCCGTGAGGTTCTGGATCACCAACGGCGCCGCCTTTGCTGCACCACAAAGGGAAAGAGCCCCCAGTCAGGTTTAGGGGGGGCCCTTCCCTCCCCTCCCCTCCTTGCACGGCCTCTCTGGGCTGGATGTGGCAAAGGTTTGGTTGATCAGCTGATCAAAAGTTTATTTGGTTTATTTTCACACTGCCTAAGCTTAGGTTGGGCTGCAGCTCCGACTCCTCATCCTCTGAAAAAAACAAAGGATGGGGAGTGGGTGGTGCACATGCAGAGTTGAAGACAAAAAGAAAGGAGGAGGAAACAGTTCTAAAGGATTTTTATCCTCCATCAGGAGGGCAGTTTTCTCCTTACTACAACCATGGTAATGCCCACTTTATGTTCATTTATAAAAGGTGCAGGACAGCACAATAAAATAATAATAAAATCACAAGCACAGCATAAAATATACCCCAAACTTGCAGTGAGGAGAAGGAGAGGGGCATTAGGACATACAAAATGTTTGAATAAGGGAAGGAAAGCTGGTTTGGAGAGGCATTTCCATGTGTGTTCTCCACAAGACTTGCCTGACATGTGCCAGACAAATAACAGATCCCAGTCATCCTCACAAGAACGTGATCCTGATTCCAATTCTCCACAGATGCATTCCCAGTCTAGCTGTGTTTTTCCCATAGCCACGCTGTGTAGGTGTGTGTGTAGGTGGAAATCTGACTGACTGAACTGAAATATCTGCCAGGGGAGAGGAAAGGGAAGTGCCTGAATGCAGAGAGCAGAGCAGGGCTGGTGCCTCACAGCAGGTGATGCTCACAGGTGGCCCTGGTGCTGTGGGGAGCAGCCAAACCACCATCAGTGCCCAGCACCTGAGTGAGACCCTGTAGAGCCTCCAAGCCCGAGCAGCCACTTTGAAAATCCCTAATTCAGCTCTAAAGATCTCAAACTCCTGCTCCCTGACTTGCTGCTGCATCTCACTTCTGCTCCAGTTCTGTGCTTCACCACTGGAAGGTGGTTAATAATAATAATAAATCTATCCATTCCCCATGCCAGCCCCTTTTTCTTCTGAGGAGGCTTTGAGATGATCACCCACCTTCTTCACTCTGAGCAGAAGAAACTTCACTAATTTTCAGTGACTTCCTACTGCCAGAAGTGTCCTGCCCTTTGTGTTCCCACAGCCAGCAGAACCAGGCTGGAGGATCTTAGTGAAATAAGAGTTGGGGGCTTGGGTATAAGTAAGGAAATAATTGTTATAACAAAGTGTATCTCTCTTACTCAGAATACATGGCACATGTCACTTGATTTTGCACTTGCCCAGGGACATTTGGGATCTGCTGGGTCCAAATCTATTCAGGTCTCTCATCCTGGCAGCTGAGAGTGGGTACCCAAGTCATACAGATCTGGGGTGAGCATCCCAAGTTACAGCTGTGCTGTCAGAAAATGGTGGGTGATGCTTTTTCTCCTCAGTCCACTCCAAACCTGCACCCAGCACGGAGCTGGGACGACGAAATGCTGCTGAAATCACCTTTATGAGATTCCAGATATTTTACCCAAACCCAGCAGCAGCTGAGTGAGTGCTCTCCACGTCAGGCTGTCAACCCACACAGAGTAAATAAGAAAAGCACCCCAGAGCAGGACACAAGTGGCCCTGTCCCCTGTCCCTTACCTCTGACCAGCAGCTGGCTGTGCTGCTCCAGCGTGTCCGTGCTGTTGTGCTGGTTCTGGGCTCGGCACTTGTAGAGCCCACTCTGCTCCCTCGTGACGTTGGGGAGGAGCAGGCTCAGAGAGATGGAATATTTGTCCATTTTCCTGAGCACAGAGTGGCTGGGAGCTGGCTCTGAGGAGGGGTAGTACCAGGCCAGGTGGGTGTAGATGTACCTGGAGGCTCTGCAGGTGAGCTGCACGTCGTTCCCCACGACGGCCGTGACTTGGGAGGGTGCTTGCAACCCAGAGGGCACATCTAGGAGGAAGGGAAAAGGTGTTTGGAATGAAATCCCAGGCTGAGAAGATCTTTGGCTGCCTGGTTGCTGCTTGGGGGTCAAATTTCCAGCAGGTTTAATGAGGCACATGGAAATGGGGAAACAGGCACTGGAGCTAGGAATTAAGGAAGGAAAGTTCCTCTCACTGTCCAGCCCTCAGCATTCTAAAATCATCCCATCCCCAAGGGATGAATTCAAAGCTTATAAATAGAAGGAGTTAATGGACTGAGAGAGTTTAATCAGGAGCTGTTTCCATCCAAGTCAATAAATGTGTTTGTGAGCTCTCCCCTCTCCACAATCAGGGCTGGAAAGTATTAATTGCAGGGGAATAAAGAAACCCATTCCCCATCCCTCAGGAGCAACACCTCGTCCCCACTGAACAGAATCCTCAACTCTCTCTTATTCCAACTGTGCCAATATTTATTTTCATCTCATGTGAATGCTGGATATTTACTTGATCACTGATGGATTAACTGCTCTAATGATGTTTAAGTCCTTGAGGCCATTATATTTAGCAGAGAAATACTCTGAGTCATGACTCCAACAGAGCCATGAAAGAGTAGGATGTTTCTTGCTATATTTTTAGCAATTTTTTACTCCAGAAAAAAAAAAAAAAAATCAATTTTCCTGAAGTGGTGAACTGAATCCTTTTGAAAACAAGAAAAACCGAGTGGAAAGCCATAGCCTGCTCTGCAGTAGCTGCCTGCAAGTAAATTGGGACTGGAAGATACTTTATTGCCTTTGGATTTTGTTAATTTTAGGGATCTATCCACCTGAATGAAAGGTCATGGATAACCACAATGATCTGGAATTATTCTGCTGTCTGCTAGGTCAGGATTTTCAAGCAGCTGAGAGTTATGAGGAATCTCTTATCAGTGTTACCAGGGACAGGTTTGCCCTAAATCTGAGAGATGATTCAGTGCCAAGCTGTTGCTGAGATGCTTCCTCAAACCAGGATGAGCTGGGTGGGATTTGAGAGGGCCAGGAGTTAAAGCAGAACAAGTGGGCACTGCACTTGCCATCTGCAAATTCCACCTGGAATTTGGCCAGGGGCTCCCACTGCAAAAAGTTCTGCAGAAGCTACAGCTGAGCAGAAAGAGTGAGGCTGCTGAAAGAACCAATCTGCCTTATAATAAAGCACATATTCTGTAAAATACAGAGCCCTGGAGGAGCTTTCAGATATGATTAAAAGTCTCTCCTCTTCCTGAGTCATCTGGAGGAAAACCATGAGCTTTTGCTATGTGGTTTTTAAAGACTGGCATCCGAAATACTTCACAAAAGATCCAAAAAGAGAAGAGACCCCCTCAGGCCACAGCTGTGGGAATTGTTGTTTTTCTCTTTTTGCCTTGTGCTGGAATTGCAGTTTGCTCTCTGCAGGGTGCTGCTAGGCTCAGTTGCTCTCTCTTGGTGCTCAGGCTGCCTCGTGTGACACATCCCCTGCTCACTGCTGATGCTTCCAGCATGTCCAAATCCTGCTGATCAACACGGGGGGAATGGCTGAGGCCACCCAAACCTCTCCAAATGGGAGAGCTGAGAGCCAGTGAAAACACTGGGCTGTGGCACCAGCAGCATTTCACCTCTCCTGAATCTCTCCAACCAAAACATGGAGCAAGTGCTGCATCCCTTGGGATGAGGCTGCCTTGGGCATGGCACAGCTGGGCTGGAGCATTTTGGTGCAAATTCCCAATGAACGGGATGTGTCCATTCCCAAGCCTGAGTTTTGAAGGATGCTCCATAGTTTTGCTTTGTTGCTGGACTTGAAAGTTGCCAGTTTGGTTGTTTTTTTTTTTTTTTTTGACCAACTTAACATTCTGGGAGCAGAGGCCTGGCTTGTTTTTCTTATCATTCCTTCTCCTGACATTTTTTATTTAGCATTTTGAATATTTTTAGCTGGAACCTGTGCTGTTCTCTCCCATCTTGTTTGCCTTTCAAGCAGCTCTTTCAGCTCCAATAGAATATTCATTGATTTTCATTGCAGTGGAAGGAAAGAGAGAGGGGAAAAAAGAAGTTGCTCTGCTCTATCTTTTCATGCTCTCCTCTCTCTTTTCTCCTCCTACCAGGATTATCAGGGGAGTGAGTGCAGTTTGGAGAGCACATTTCAAGTCAGTTCATCTCTCAGACAGCTTTGCTTACATAATCCTGAACCTGAGCAGTGATTAACTTCCTCCCTCTGAACAGATACCGTGTTTTAGAAGGCTCCTAATAAGTTGCCTAAAAGAATGCACCACGGAGCTTTTTCCCTTTTATCAGCAGCCACCAAACATTTGTCTTTGGTGCTGTGTTACAGAGTAGTAGCTGTGAATTTCCCTCTCCACAGTGTGGGATTCCGTGGCAAAAGAGGGAAAGGAGCCATTGGGGGGAGGTAAAAAGGCAGCATAAATCAAAGGCAAGGCTGGCTCCATTTGTATTTACAAGGAATTAATTGTTTTTAATTTCCTGTGCTTTGCACAATAATCTGTGTAATTCAAAACTTCTGCTCTTACCCAAATTCCAGCCCTGGGCCTGGCAGGGGGGGTTTGCCATCAGGAAAAAGGATGGAGAGAAGGGGGAGCCCCTCTGTGTGGAACAGTGGTTCTTGTCAGGAATCCTGTCAACACCTTGGGAATGAGCAGTTTGGAGTGGCACAACATCCTAGAACAGCCCAGCTCATCCATTGTTCTGCTGTCTGAGAGCAGATTTTTATCTCCTGCTGGAAATGCAATATTTTCTTTCGGGTAGAAATCTTTAACTCTATTTTTCTCAGTTGTTTTGGCAATCAGATAAACCCTTGGAAAAAAGGACTTTGGTTATTATTTGTTATTCTTATCATAATTCATTTATATTCCCAGAACACTCCGAGTTTTCAGATGGGTGGGATCCCACTTTGCTGAATGCAGTGCAGTCAGACAAAGGCTGGAATTTGATTTACCCTGGACCTGCAGCTCTGCAGAGCTGCCCTTTCCAAGGTGCAGAGCAGAGATTAGAAGGCAAATGACACTTGTCCATGGCAGAGAATCACTGCAGGGGACACCAGGACAGCTTTTCACTGCACTGAGGAGTTTGCAGCCTGCTTGGAATGTCCTTTGGAGCTGGAGGCAGACAATGACATTTCTGAGCATCTCATGGCTCAGCCAAGGCTTAAATGGGAACTCTGGAGTCAGAGCAGGGGTGGGAAAGGCAGGAGGGGCTCAGATCTTGGTTGGGTTGACAGAAAACAAAAATCCTGGAGTTAGAATTAAGCCAGGGCACGATGGATAAATCCCTTTAGGAGAGACTGCAGAGGGACAGGGACAGCCAGGACATCTGCAGGAGGGGCTGTCACTGCAGGATGAGGTTTCTCATCACTCTGGACCCCTTATAAGGTTTGGATTCTGAGTGATCTCCAAACCCTGCTGACCCTTCACGAAATGAACTCTGCTGGCAGAGAAATGATTTAAAAATAGAGCCCAGTGCTATTTCTGGTGCTCGTGGGAGTTTTTGTGGGGGTTCTGCAGTGGAAGAACAAAATGGTTGCTGACAATTATTCCACAGGGATAAATCAATTTTTCTGGAATGAAGGTGGTGGTGGTGGTGAAAACATCAGACTGAAGTGAGCAGGTCCCCAGGGAGCAGCCTGGACAACACCTGAGGAAATGTCCCTGGAACACTCTCGTGTCCTGGGAAAACATCTCAACACTGCCCAGGAACAGGGATTTGAGGTTGTTCAGCCTCTCTGTCACCTTCAGGTTTCTTACCAAGCCAAATTCACCCAGAAGGTCTGAAAGCAGCTCAGGGAGCAGCAGCTTGTTTGTTGGTAGGAGAGAATGGGAGAGGCCTTTAAAATCAGCAAATTTCTGAATTAATTGTGGGGTGCCACACTCGCAGCTGCTTTGCAGAGAGCTGTGAAATGCTACAAACATTTCCCAAAGTCCCAAAGCCAGTCATGCTCAGTCAGCATTTGCCTCCTCCCCAGAATGGCCCAGACTCCCAGTTTTCCCTTCACAGGCTGGAATAAATCTGTCTTGCCAAGCCCCGTTCACCTCCTGGTCTGCTTGGGTGGAAACATTCCCACCATAACCACTGTCAGTAATTTCACCCTGTGATTCATTTCCTTCATAATTCAAACTGCATGATTAAAACACTTGTGTCTCAAAGCTTTGCTAGCCAGATCTCAAAATAAAAAATTTGAAATATTAGCTCAGTGGGCAGAAAAAAGCCCCTACATAACTTAATTATTAAAATAAACCAGAGTTGTGCAAGGTGCATGGGATGATATAACTCTTTGGATCTGATCTTATGCTCATGGCTTATTTCTGTGGGTTTAGTCACCAAATGTGGCAGATCTGTGAGGAGCTTGGATAACCCACCCAGGCACAGCAGCTGGCAGAATTCCCAGCAGGACACTCAACACTTGGGAGGGGTGAGGTGTAAAATGAATAGCTGGTCTTCAGCTTGCCTTGGACATCTTGGGCACCCCTTATATCCGAGCTGTATCTCCCAAAAGTGCACCTTGAAGGGCATTTCCCTGAGAAAACGAGAGTTAGAGCATTGGGAAATATCTTCTGGAGGCTGAAAGCCTCTCCTGTCACCCCTAACGGAGGTGAAATCTTTCCCCTCCGTGGCTCCTGCTTCATTATTGTGGGATGGCATTTTTCTGCTGGCACTGTGTGTAACCCCAATGGGAGCAGTGTTTGGTGAGCTCTTTTTTGGCCAGAAGGGTTTGAAAGGTGCTGGTTTCTCTTGGAGCAGCAGAGTCAAACAGCCCAGGAGGGAAGAGAGGCACAGGAGTGCTCTGCCCTCCCAACTTGCCCATGGGCAAGGAACCAAGCAGTGAGAACAAGACATTGACTTTCCAGGGCACTTCTGCACTCTTTGCTCTAAAAATCGATATTTTGATGCAAATCCTGGCAGCCAACGTCCACTCATCCAGAGAGTGAGCACAGAAAGGTTTCAGTTTGTTCTGGGTGAGCATTTGAACCAGGCTGTCCCTGCACTCTCCTCCCTCTTTAAACTGCCATCTCTCCTGGCAGGGCAACAAAAAAAAAAAAAAAACAACAACTTTTTTTTTCCCTAGAGTGAGCTGAAAAGGACCATTCTTAAACTGGTGACTGACTGAAGTGTTTCTGTTTGTTATTGTTGAGAAGAAGGTGTGGGAGAGGGGAGGAGAGGTGGTCTGAGGGTTTCATTCTGAATCCTATTATTCTTTGAGGTCGTTATTCTTCTAATATACTTCTTCTAATATTCTAACATTCTAATATCCTAATATTCTTCTAATATTCTTCTAATATTCTTCTAATATTTTTCTAATAGTCTTCTAATATTCTTCTAATACATATATGTAATTCTTCTAATAAGCCTGTATTAACAGGTTTTGCTTTGCACCCCTTAAACTGCAAGCCTGCCTTGCTTTTGCTCCTAATCCCATCTCACAGTAGCAAATGGGCATATTGAAATTGGTGAGTCAAAACCACTACACTAAACTGGTGTTTCTGCCCAGCTTTGAGCTAAAAACCAGGACAACCCCACACAGGGAGTTGAACCAGCACTGCTGTGAAACTCCCAGGGAAATCAGAGCAATTCTGCCTGTGGTGAGGAGTTTTTGTCCCTGTGGTTTACCTGACACGTAGAACTTGATGCTGCGCTCCTCCTCGCCCACCTTGTTGAAAGCCACACAGTAATAGACACCCGAGGTGCTGCTGTTCTCCAGGGTCAGGGTGCTCACAACCTGCCCACAAAGAGAAAACAAGCCATGGCTCTGTTATAAATGAGAAACAAAAGTCTCGATATTCAGCAAAATTTAGATTGCTTTGTTTTATATAGACAGAGCAATGCAGCAGTGGGGATACATGGGGGCCACTGCCCACTCCATGCTCCACCAAACTTTGGTTTGCAGCTCCCTTTAGAGCATGGTTTCCTTGTAGTCATCAATAATTGTTATTTTTTTCTGCCAGGTAAGCAGTGGTGGTCAGTGGGATTGCTGGACATGAGTCTCTAGGAAATTTGTCAAGTCCCATAGATGACCATCCAGTGTTGGTAGATAAATGGCAGAAGTCAGGAAGTCTGTCTCAGGCTGCAATTGATCACACAAAGGCAGGAAACCTGATTTTGCAGAATCTGTTGGGCTGTGTGACAGCCTTGTTTTGCAAGCTGTTAGTAAAACAAAATGATTTAATCATATATTTTCATTTCTTTAGTGTCATGCTTCATTTCAGACCTAAGCATTCTGGTTTATACAAACCCCAATACTGTTATGATTAACAAGAATCTTTTATCAATTACCACAGAGAGGAGGAATGTGCAGCCTGTCCCTGAGCTGGGTGAATCTTGTGCTGGTTTCCAGCTGGATGCTGAGGGTTAAAGCACACAACTCTGCCTGGCAGCAGGATCTCCACAAACTCATTTGTGCAGGCTGCACTTGTCCTGTGTAATCCTGGCAGCTTTTGGGAGGGATTCTGCAGGGAGATGAGACAGGAATGTTGCAGGAAACAGGATAATTAAGGCTGGGGAGCAGCAGGGCACTCCTGATTTTCCACATGGGAATAGAAGGGAATCTCCATTTGCTGCACACAGCTCTGATCATTCCCTGACTCCTCCTTTCCCCCTGCACTGCCTGATCTCCTGCAGTCACTGCAGCACAGGACATGAAACAGCTGAGAAGGGGATGGCAGAGTCTCTGGAGCAGCAGAGGAGCTCCTGGCAGCTCTGTGACATCCACGTGTTCTCAGGGAATGCCACCCTGGGGACAGTGGAGAGGGTAGAACTGGATGAGCTTTAAGGTCCTTCCAACCTAAACCAGTCTGGGATTCTGTAATGAATGATTTTGTGCTCAGCACTCATCCCACCTCACCTCCTTCAGAGGATTTTGGGGCATTGGAAGCACTGAGTGCTACACACAGAGCACTGGATTTAAATGACATTTATTGATCCCCTGTAGTCAGGCCAAGGAGACAAAGGAAGGCCTGGCTGGTGACTTCTCCTGATTTAAAATTAAAATCCAGAGCTCTAAAGGTGCCTCATTTCCCTTGGCATGGATAGGTGGCAACACTGGTAGCCCTTAAACACCTTCCAGCTCATTTTGTGTCTCTCTGTTCCATAAAAGAGATGAAAACTTTCAGTGTGTGAGGAGAACCCTGCAGAGGAGGCAGGGAGAGCCTTGGAGTGAAGAGTTTTGGCATTTGCTGAGCCCTGAGCCCAACTTTGATCAGAGAGCAGCAAACCCCAGGCTGATTTTTATACACATTCCACACAAAATGTTTCTGGCTGCTCAGTTTGGGGTTTTTCTCCTTGGCAGCAACGATTCTGTGGGGTCACTGAAGCCAATTAAACAATACCTGGTGATGGAGCTGTTTTTAGTCTTAAAAAATCAGGATATTTTTGGGAGTGAGCACAACTTCCTGCCTGCTTTCCTGCCCTGCTGCTAAAGATGATGGGTGTGCTGGTGCCTTTATCTTTTTACCTCTGTGCAAACAGCCCCAAATCCCAAATTCTGTCAAGGAAGGAGTGGAGCTCCACCTCTTCCAGCTCTTTGTGGTTTGCCACAGTCCTAAAAACAGGAGTTGGAAGTGCTCAGTGCTTGTCTGGGGTTGCAGTTGGCTCCTGGGTTACCTCTGCACAGCCCCTGAGCTGCACTTTTTACAGCTTTTGAGTCTTTCAGTGAAAATTCGGCCAATAAAACTTATGAAATGAACAGCTTGGGTGTAGAGGATGTGTGAGCAGGAGGCTGGTGCTGAACAAGGACAGCTCAGAGCAGCTGCTGGCAGCAAGTGAATGTTGTCATTGTGCAGCTCAGAAACTCGGCTCCAAAACTGGAGACAAGTTGTTCTCCTACAAGAACACCAGGGAATTCGATTTTTATCAGAATATTCTGACTTTGGATCATTTTCTTCAAAAATCTGCTTTAAAAATAGAGGAGAGGTCCAGAAGGAAGGGGGGTGGGAGAGAAAAAAAATAAAATTATTCTCTTCCCACTTCACAGCTAATCAGAGTTGGATTTTTTTTCTGTTTAATTGGGATATCTGAGAGTTCAGCAAGAGGAACAAAGAGGTGAAATGGCTCCAGATTCTCGTGGACTTTGGCCCAGTTTTAGGGGACACAAAGTCGTTGTCACAGCTGCTCCTGGGATTTGTTTTGTGTGAATATAAAATGAACACACCCAGAGTCAGAACTTTGCTATTTGGGGTTCAGGCTGTGATGAGGATATTTAAAATGTAAATAGAAAATATTTGTTAAATAACAAAAGGGAGGGGGTGGGCGTTTCCCTGACATCTTTTCTGATTTTTAAAGGAGAAATCTAAACCCATTTTTATGTCCTTGTTGGCTTTAAAAGTGACAAGGGTGACAAGGCTCGAGGTGGGGGGACACAAGGTGACAAGGAATGACAAGGCTCTGAGGGGACACACAAATGTATAAATGTATATTTTACATATGGATTTCTGTATATGTATCTTCAGCACAACCCTCTTTGCCTTGAGCAAGTCAGGGCGGTTTAAAACACGCCGTGGGACACAAGCAGGAGTTTTCTTGCTTGCATTAGAGAAAAAGCCAATTAACAGCATGTTAATTAGCTGCGGGCTCTGTGCTCCGACGCACTTGAAAATTTAAACAGGTGGGAGGCTGCAAAGTGGCAAAGCGCTTCAGGAGGCTCCTGGCGCCGAGAAAATTTACTGGAGAGGTACAAAAACAGGGCCCGAAGGATTGTTGAGGCGGAACGTGCAGAAAAAGGGGAGAAAAATGCGAGCATTTTCATATCGGGGAGGAAAAAGTGAAACTTCCCATACCGGGAGTCGAACCCGGGCCGCCTGGGTGAAAACCAGGAATCCTAACCGCTAGACCATATGGGAGGCGCTGAAAAGCACTGCGCCCGCACACCCCAAAGCGTTACTGCCCGCCCCGCTGATGGCCGGAACGGCTCCGCCGTTCCATGGGAGACACCGGGAATCACCGAGTGAAACACGGGCGATACCGGGAGCCCCCAGTGAACGCCCCCGGCCTTGCCAGGAAGGCGCTGCCCTCACCCAACATGGCGGCCGGAGCTTCAGCCGCCCCGCGCGCGCCCCCGCGCTCTTCCGGCGTCACGTGACACTGGCGGGCGGGGCGGGGCGCGCGGTGGGCCGGCCGAGCGCTGCCCGGCGCTCAGTCGCGGCTGAGGCGCGGGCGCCGGGCGGAGAGGCGACAGTGCCGGTGTCGCTGCCGCTGCCGGGGGGCTCTGCCGCGGGCGGCCGTGGAGCCATGGCCACTCTCAGGTAATGCCGAGCCCCCGCGCAGCGCCCGCGGCACAGCCCTGCGTCCCGGGGGAAGGGGCGGCGGGTGCTGATGCACTCCCGCTGGCGGGGCGGGGGCGCCCGGCGCGATGCTCCGCCGCAGCCGGGCTCTTCTCCCCGCTGTGTAATCAGGGTGCGGGGCAAGGCAGCTTCGTTCCATCCCTCTCCCTCTGCTGCGTGTTGGTTTGACGGCTGCACGCCCGCTCCCCTGGGGCGAGGAAGGAGGGAGAGCCGTGCCGGTGCCCTGCCGGCCCCTCAGCCCGGTGGGGACAGCGCTCCTGGGGCGCAGCGTTGGCTTCTGGCGGGCAGGTGGGCGCGCCCAGCCGGGGCTCCTGCCGGCGCTGGGCGATGCCGGTGCCCAGCGGCATCGGGAGCGAGAGCCCCGAGCAGCGCAGCGCCGGGCGGGCCCGCAGGTGCTCGGCGGGGCGGTGGCCGGGGGCTGCGTGCGGCGTCGCTCGGCGGCGGTGCCGCTGTCACAGGTAGCGCCTGGGCGTGGGCGGCCGCCGCCCGCCGGGGTGCCGCCCGTGGGCGTGGGAGGACGCGTGCCGAGAGGCTCCGGCAGCCGCGCTGGAACCTTAAACCCCCGCTGTAGCTTGCCGTGACTGGAACTAGATTTTAAAAGAATCCCCAATAACGAGAAGCAGGATCTTAGTAGCAGGCTAGGCGCTTGGCAGGCTGTTGGAACTGTGGTGGTATCAGCCTGTCAGCGAAACCTGGAGAATGACAAACCCCTAACTTAACATTCAGTGAAAGTCGTTACTGTGAATAGTTTTTCTCCCTCAAACGCTTCATCTTAAGATGGGGTTGTATTGTGAGGTAAATCGGTAACCTGTGATCAGGTCTTCGGCTGCTAAAGAAATGCCTAAAATGACAGACTCCAAGTTCAAATTGGCAATTCAAGGCAATTCTCCCATCTCCTCTCTCCACCCTCCAAACTCCATGTATCAGGTTTCATTTACACTGTTTCTGACCGAGACGGTAACTTTGAAATTGCAGTAGTATTTCACTGTTGGAGCTTGTGGAGTTAGTGCAGCTGTATGAGGAGCTGGGTAGTGGTGGAACAGTTTTTTCTGCGGCAGCCTTGCTTACATAAGGCCAAAGCTTTTAGGCTTGTTTTCAAAGTTGGAACCTGTGAGTGCGTCACTTTAGAAGGCTACAAAAGTTTCATAATAAATTAAATCTTCACTGAAGATGTTCCTCTAAATCAGTATGTAAATAGCTTAGCCAAATATTGTCTTTGCTTAAGACTTATGTCAAGCAAGCATGTGAGCAGTCCTGCAGGTCACCTTGTATGTTTAAGGTCTATATGCTAAAGTGATTTGCTGACCAGTAATGCAGGAAAAATTTCTGAACTCTAGAGAGATGGGATAATAGTTCTAAGGCACTTTTGTGTTAGGTGAGTTATGGTTAACAGTATCATCCTACTTGTCATGATGTTACATGGGTATGTGGGATGAGAGAAGGATGCTCTTAGTCGAGAGCTTATAGCTCAAGTGCTATAAATCTGGTACTATTGCTGTTTAACAAAACGTAGAAATAACTTTTGGTAAGTTCAAATCTTCTATTATATGGGGTTTTAAACTGAAATGCTGCGAACAGGCTTAACACATGCCTTGTTTTGCCCTGCTTTAAAGGGCATAGTGAAACCCTTTAGAAATACTAATATTTTAGATCTTACAGTACCATGTATCTTATATTTGTAAAAGGAAGACTAGGCACAGAGCGTTCTGCCATGCAATTGCACACCCAAATATCTCAGTCATGTTTAAGGCTTTCTGACTTGCCAGTATCCAAAGGCCCAAAATATTCCTCTGTCTCTGTGCCAGTAACTAATAATAAGCTTTCACTGATATTTTGATGTTGCTCTTCCACGGAAGTGCGCAGCAGCATGGGATGATAACAATATTGTGTGATAGTTGGATATAGTGCTGCTAATGTTCAGCAGCCAACTTGAATCAGGACCATATTTTAAAAATGCCTGCAGCCGTAGAGCATGAGATTGGACACAGCTTTCCAGATGATTCTGTTGCAGTAAATTTTGTTGACTTCTTAAAAAGGGTTCAAGGGTAGCTCAGTACTGATGTTGTGGGTTCTTTTTTGTTTGTTTGGGTGTGTTTTGTTTTTATCCTGTTTGGTTTCATTTTATTACTTCTGTCACTTGTGATAAGAGTAAGGTGTGAAACACTGGCCGTTTGTGTAAACTCAGTTGTATTGGTAATGTCTGAACAAAGCGCCTAATTAATAGGTGAAGACTTATTTATAACTTAGTGAGTTACATTGCTTGAATTTATAATTGCAACTCACACTTCATGTAGTCCTAAGCTAAAAGCCAAGTCATAAAATATATTGCTGCTTGTCAATAGTTACGAATATAAATGTGATGTACATCAAAGCTTTCTGTAGTTACAGTTCTTTTTTTTTGCCTGCTAAATGGAAGGTGTGTTTTAGTGTCCAAACAACTTTTAGATTTGTATGAACATCTTATTTGTAGTTTAGAGTTTAAAAAGTATATATCTTGTTCATATATATGTACTCTTTGTGTGTCTGTATGCACATACACACATAGATGCTGACTGTATAGTCAATTACATATGCCCTTAATTTGTGCAGGTAAAGGAATTATCATCTGCTTTTTGAAGAACTCCAGATACTCTTTTGCAGTAGGTTAGTTGGGTTAAACAAGAACATCCTTTTTGAATGATGCCAGTATTCCAGTGAAAGAGAAGGGTCTGGGATGAGTCAAGGAGGCTGGAGACTACAGAAGTGTGTTCCATGTCTGTGACAGAGATGTGTTCCCAAGTAACCTATATATTGTGGAATCTCAGATTTTGGGAAATGATTACTGCTTCCTCACTATGTTTTATCCCTAGTTGGTTGGGAATAATCACTGAAATTTTAATCACTGCAGATGTCCAGTATGACGTAATAGCAAACAGAAAGCCTATAAGGTTCAAATCTACTGTTAAAGACTTCAACTTGGTGAGAATGTAACAGTTAAATATCTCAGTTTTTTTTTCTCTGGAGACTCATAATTTAGCATTCTCCAGAGTCATAAATGTTTGGTTTGTTTTATGCTTTTGCAGAAGCTTCCGTGGCTTTACAGAGTATATGAGAGTTAAAAAAATTAGTCTTTGCAAAACTGAAGACAAGTAGTTGCTGTACCTCATGTAGTGCCACAAGAAGTGCAATACTATAATAGAAGCGCAGAAACTTTGCAGCTCCTCAAAAAGGGAAGGGTGATTTGCATTGCACTAAATGTAGCCAGTGTTGGGTTAGTCAGGTTGAACATGCTAACAATTTACACAGTCAAGTCTTCCTCTTTAGCAGTAGGACTTTCCAGATTGGTTCACAAAGCTTGTGTTAGAAAATGCTGATCACAGTGGGGATCACAGAATCAGTTACGTTGGAAAAGATCTCTGAGATGGAGTCCAACCTCTGAAATATCTGCTTGTAGACTTTTAAAAATTTGTAACTTAGAAATTGTTTAGACTATTCCTGTTTTGCCCGTAAAGGCATTTTTGTCAAATACAGTGACAGTTAAGGACAGACACAACTCCAGTCCCCAGTACAAATGGAGTGTAAGGATTTTTCTTCTTTTTTTTCCAATGGAGTGTTAATATATAATTTTAAGCATGGAAATTCTAGTATCTTGGGACTTAGGTAATTCTAACAGCTAGGTGAAAGAACCAAAAATGTAGAAATACCTATTAATTGAAGACACAGAGCTAGAGATTAGTATATGCTATTTTATGTGTTTAGGTTATTTGCAAAAATAGGTAAACAGTTTAGAACACTTAACTTGATTTCTTCACAGAGATCGATGTTAATCTACTCAAAGTTTTATGTGTTTAAAATGCTGTCAAGTTTTGCTGTCCTACATTTAGTTGTGAGAAACAACTATACTGAATTTGGGGAGAGTTTACCCAGAAGTTTCAGTGGAATGTTTCTGTATTGACTAGTCTAATGATAGCTAGCTTGGCTTTTAAAACTTGGTTCCAAATGGCGCCCTACATACAGCCTCTGGAATATTGGAGACGATTATAAAATATTGTGGGAGAAGGAAGGCTTGAGAATGAGCAGGACTTACATGTGATGTAAAGAGCTGCCTGGATTAAATGGCACTGAAAGTTCTAGTTCCTGCTGCTGCTGACATGTGAGGAGTTTGTATGCATGTTATTGGCTTCATAGAGCTTCTGCACAAAGTTGCTCTTGTGCTGCTTTGAACACATTGACCTGCAGGTTCTGTAGCCCACAGCTCTTTGAATGTTTGCTAGCTTCTATTTTGCTTTTCCATTGAACGTGGTAACTTCTTCATAGGCGGTGACCTCTGCATGTCAGCTGTATTTCAGATTGTTTTTTTAAAATACAGCTGCTGTTTTCTGGCATACTGACCATTAAAGTGCTGACTCTTGTCTTATGCAGAAGTTATTCATGGAATGTTTTTTTTTCTTAAGTGTAGTTATAAATCTATTGATGTGTAGAATTTCACACCATGTGAGAATCCAGGTAAATATTAAGTACAGGAACGTATAGCTTGGGACAGATCTGCATTCAACACTTAAAAAGTTCTGACTTCATTAATTGTCCTACAGTACTACTTATGCAATACTTAGGTTTTACAATGGAGAGAATGTTCTGTCTTGTGACTTCAACTGCAATCCCCTTTATCCTTATGTCTTCTGAACTATCATCTGTCTCTTGCACTTCTTGTCTTCTAGCCAGGTGTGGTTATGCTTATGTGGTTATGCTATTTCTAACACTGTGCTATTTGTCACACTGACAAAAGTATTAAGTCAGTCTTACAGGTTTTTACTAAGCAGATGTTAACTATCCCAGTTGTGAGTGAGCTGGATTTCTGGCTTCATGTTCATGAAGCAGCATCTTCCACATTTTATTTACAGTGAAATGGGCTCTAAAGGACTGTCCTTAAAGCTACAAAAACTAGATACTTAAAGCATGGTTTGCTGTGTGTCAGTATCAGGGTTTCCACAGTGCAACGTGGGTCACTGTTCCACTGAGTGCAGTCCTTCAAAGACAGGCTGCTCCAGCATGGGTCCTTCACAGGGTCACAGGTCC
>JAOTQP010000099.1:18245227-18261668 GCA_026413545.1 Cichladusa arquata
CAAATGAAATGCATTCTTCCCCTGGAGATTACTGTTAGAAACACAGGAATATTTGCAGAGAAAAAAAAAATATTACTCTAAAAAGTGTAAACTTCAAAAACTGTAGAAGCAAAATGCTTCTTGCTGCCAAGCAAATAAGGCAAATGGAAAGATTTATTTTTTAAAAATCCCAACAGAACACCATGGAAAAAGAAGCCTCCATGCTTTTAGTCTGGAATGATGTTTCAAGCAGCAGAAGAATTTATAAATTCTGACTTCCCCACCAGATTTCTTTTTTTCCCAGCTTCACCTGAAGTCCCATTAAGAAGAGATCTCCCACCTTGGGGAAGGCTCAGCCATTAGCAGCTACTGAGTGGATAAAAAGCAGGCAGGAGCAGTGGGGGAAGTGAGTGTGATTCTGGCCTTTGGGCTTTCACTTTGAAATTCTTGATCCATGAGGAGGGATCCTCTCTTGGTGCTGGGCTGTCAGGAGCTGCCAGAGCCAGGAACTTCTGCTGCTCACTCACCACATCCCACAAACCTCCTCTGCTTTCAAGTGAGATTTGAAGACACAGAATGCCTTGGTTCAGAGCTGAAAGAATCCTGCTTTTCCCTTGGATGCAGCCCCTCAATCCTCCAGGCTCCTGCCCAGGGCACAGCCTGTGTTCCCAGCCCTGCTGTGGGACAGGGACACAGCTTTATCTGCAGGGCACACACTCAGCAGCTGCCTATCTCAGCTGGCCCAGCTCTGGCACCAAATCTGAAGCCTCCAAGAAGGAAGAAATGCAGCTCCAGCTCTGTTCCCACTGGTAATATCTTGGGAAAAGCCAGCCAAAGCCCAAAGCTGTCACCCCAGCCCTGCAGTCCTGCTTCTCACTTCTAGATTATCTCTGCAAACTGTCAAGAGGATTAAGGAGGCAGAAATCAGCTTCAAAGAACATCAGAAGCAAAACATGATCTCATCTGAGGGGCACTCTTTGGGTTTCTCAGGGTGGGAAAGGGATGGGGCTGATGGGGCTGTGGCTGATGTGAACTCCACTCCTGGAGCAGCTCTCCTCACTCTCTGTAGGAGCAGGGCAGAGTCCTGCCCTTCCCTGGGGCTGAGCAGCAGGGAGATGCTCCAGCAGGACAAGCTGTGCTTGGATGGATCCCCCTTTTCCCTCTGGAATGGCCTCGGCAGGATTTGTGCTCCCCTAAAAATGTCTGCATTGCTTCAAATTTGATTTCCAGTCCTCATGCTCTGGACTCCTGCACTGTGCCTGGTGCCTTCATGGTGCCCACAAGAGCTTTAAAAGCAGCCAGAACTCAGATTTTCTGTGAGGGCATCTTCTGGATTTCCTGTGAACACCAGTGCTAGAAACCAAACAGGTGGAAGCAAATGACTCCCTCAGCCCTGTGTTCCTCACTCATTGACACTGAGGTGGTGAAACACCAGCAGCTGCTGGCTCTGGGTGGGGACACATGTTAAAATATTCACTGTTTAATTACTGTTAAAATATTTGTGTGCTCAAAGTGAGCCCCGCTGGAATGAGCAGGAATTGGGGAGCCCACCCCTCGTGGGCAGCCAGCACTGGGCTCACACTCAGCACTTTGTGCCTGTTGCACTCAGATGAGGTGGGACTGGTGTTTCTGAAGCAGTTATTTGAGCAGCAGCTCTATCATGGCCATAATTATTTCGAGAAATAGAATAATAGAATAATGCATAAAGGATGCTGAAGGGTGTTGCTGGCCCCACACATTGGCCCCACACACTTTTAGCCCTGCAGCTGTGGCCAAGCAGATGCCCCTGGGGGTGGGCAGCAGTCCCAGCTTGGAAACCTGCAGGAACCTTTCCAGATGTGCCCAGCTGCAGTGAGCTCTGCCCTAAAGTCACCCAAGGTGGGGCCAGCAGGGCTGGGTGGGTTCCTGGCTCTGGTCACTGCCCCAGGGCACAAAATGTGCAGCAGATCCCTGGCTGTGACACAGGAGGAGCTTGGGGCTGAGGATTTGAGCCAGGAGCTCTTGCAGGACTCTGGCTTTGCTGACACTGACAGGATTTCAAACAGCTGAGAGCTGCAAGTCCTGACTCCTGTCTAGACTGGAGCCTGGGGTGGCCCTTTGGGAAGGTAGAATGAATCTTTGCTTGATTTGTTCTTTGTTTTTTTTCCTCCTCCTTCTCTAAGCCATGTTAAATTTTATATGTGCTGGGAATGGTATCTGTGTGTCTATGTGAGACAGGAAAGGCAGTGGGGTATTGGAAAATGTGGGACCTGCATGATGGAAAAGATGTGGAATGAGGGGTGGATGCTCACCTGGTTTTGTCTGGGATAGAGATAGTTTTTTTCTAGCAGGAACAGTGCTGTGTTTTGGATTTAATGTAAGAATAAAGTGGATGACACAAGAGGACTGGCTGTATTTTCCCTCAGTGCCTGAGCACAGCTGAGGGGTGGCACTGCCCCTCCTGAGCCCATTTCCCAAGTGATCTCGATGCTGAATGTCTCCTTGGGAGCTCTGGACATGCAGAGGGATGAGTCCCTTGCTGGCTGACCCTGTTTGGACAAGCTGCTCCTCACTCCCATCATAACCATGTCATGATATCTCCCACCTAGGACTGACAACCCAAAATATAAAAAAAAAAAATCCTCAAAAAATTGTCTTTATAATAAAAATGTTGTTAAATATTAAAACTATAATTATATATTTCTTATTTATAAAAATACAGGGATGTGCAGGGTCACAGCTGCACAGGGAGAGCTGCAGTGCCAGCACCTGCTAGAGCTCACAAACCCCTCCAGGCAGGCTGGAAAAGCAGGAGCCAGCACAGAAAACAATGGCCAGGGCTTCCCATATAATCATTCTCATTTTGGTGTCAGGAATGAAGGGAAAAATACCATTCCCCTTCCTTTTTTTGGCAATAATGGCTTGTGACCTCAGAGGAATCTCCATCCTCCAGGGGTTGGCTCCACATTTTCTGTCTCCACCTGGCTCAGCCTCACAAACACCCTGCTGAGCACTTGTTCTCCCCACAAAACATCCACAGAGATGAGCTTTGGGCCTCACCCCTGCCAGGACCTGTGAGCTCCCTCACTTGGAGGCAGCTGATGGGTTTCTCAGTGTCTGAAATCCTCGTTGAGGGAGTGCAGAGCAGTTTCCTGGTCGCCAGGACAGCCTGCTGCCTTCCAACAAATATCCTCAGGAGCTGAATGGCAGGAAGAGCGTGCCCTGAGGACAGATCCATGCTCAGGTATAAATAACTGCACTTCTCAGGGCCAAGCAGCTTCCTCAGCCTGGCAGGGCAGATCCCAGCAGGAACCTGCAGCTTCTGCTTTGGAGTACACAGGACAAGCCAGAGGATTTTCCACCCACTTTTCCTTCCACGGCTTTTCAAGCACAGGAGTCTGAGTAAGAGCTTTTAGAGCAGGGAGGACGTGGGACACAATTAAAGTGCACCTGAGAGGGTGATTTTTGTGCTGTTTTTCAGGAGAACCTTGGCAAGCAGGAGGACATCCTGCCATTTTTTTTAAGATCAGCTCTGTTCCAAGAGCATCCCCAGCGAGGCATTTCATAACTTGGGATATTTTCTTCAGGAAAGTGCTCAGGCAGTCCCAAAAGAGCCACAACATTTCCTGCACGTGCTCCTGCCACTAATGAAGGGCTGGGTATTCAGCCAGGGCACTGAATCTGGACAGAAAATTGAGTTTCCTGGAGTGTGGGACAGGCTGGGTTAACAATGTTGGACCTGGGGCATCTGAGCTGGGTGTAATGGGAAAGGGAAACAGCTCAGCACAAGAACCAGGGTGGATAAAGCAACCAGAGCACCAAGAAAATAACAGAGAGAGGAAATAGAAAGGGAGAAAAAAAAAAAATTACTTCAGGAACTAAGAAGTAATGCCAAAAAGCCACTTTGCAATTGGAGGAAAACTTGCTGGGAAAGCAGGATAAGGGTGAAAAGGGACTTGTTCAACAGGCAGGAAAGTGTCATGAATGGAGCAGGTGTGTTCACCTGGAGGTGCAAAAGCTGAATTTAGCTGTGTGGGCATATCAGAGTCCCCTGGGAGATGGAAATCACTCCTTGTGCTGGTTCACCACCATTGGCAGCACCCTGAGTCAGAGCTGCCAGCAAAGATTTGTGTTTTCTGGAGGCGTAGGTTTGCTGCACTCATCAAATACCAGCAGACAAACTCACTGCCTCTGCAGCATTTGTGTAAGAGGATTCAAAGAACCACATTTCAGCATTTACTGGGAAAATGAAATGAATCCATCCACATGAGTCTTTGTGGGGAAGTGAAGGCTGAGCCTGTCCAGCACCAGAGGAGTTCATGTTATCCCCTATTCAAAGCACTAAAAGTCAACTCCTTCATCTGAGGAGTCACAATCTCAGCTTGGAAGATCCTGGATGATTCAGTGTTTTGTAGTGCATTTGTCAAGTAGATTTGAAAAAAAAAAAAAAAGTCAGCATTTTGGGGGGAATATTCTAACAAAAATTCCCATTATTGGAATGGTTGTTCAATAATTGTGTTGATTTTAACACAGAGGATCACACTCCTCTGAGGTTCCTCCTTCCATTTGTTCCTGGATGTGAACTCAGTGATTCTGACACGTGGGAGAGAAGCAACTCAAAGGGAACAAAAATGAGCAATGGGACACTTTTTACAGTAAAATATGTCCGGTGAAGTCACCCAGCTCTGCTAGGAATGTCTCACAGATGTAAGGACAAATGTGTAGGAGGGGAGGAATTACAAAGAATCCTGTTGGGAAGGTCCATGCCTGGGGAGGAAGGGAAAGAGAAAGGGCTTGGGCATTCAGGATGAATCTTTGGAAAAGCACTGAGACAGCAAAACCCTTTAGGATTGAAGAATTTAGTCTTAAAAGGAAAGGATGCTGAAGGAAGTATCTGTAACCTGGGACACTAAACTGGTGGGACAATCCAGCTTTCAAATCCTGGAGATGAACAGGATGGATAATCTCTGGTTCTTGTTGGATCCCAAAACCTGGGGGTTTTTTTGAGTTTTCTGTGCTTTCTGGCACTGACCCCCTGGAGAACACTGCTTTTGACCTGAGGCCTTGGAGAAGCTTCCAAATTTAAGCAATGAAGTTAAAATCACGGGTGTGTAGTTAAATAGAAGTGTGTGCTTTCTCATAGTGAAGAGTTTTAAATTTGAGGGTTTTATAACATAGTAATAGGTATGGGACAAGATGGAGGATTTTGGGTGGTGTCTCTTTAGGTGTTCATCTTCTTCTTCATGGTTTCAGGTAGTTATTTCTAATTGGACAATTAGTGCTGTACTGAGAGTCACCGGAATTTAGTTATTGGGTTAAATGTATAAATAATGTAGGCGTTATTTTTCTATTAAACTGTTTAGCTTTAAGAGACCTTTTAACTAGCTAAATTCACCTCCATTTTGCTCACTTTTAGCTGGAAGTGTTGCTGAACTTTCTGTACTTTTAATAAAATTTAATTAACAACCAAGCCCAAACACAAAAAAATCAGTTTTCTTCCTGTATTTTTGAATCCTACCTCTGAGTGAAAACAGAAGAGACTCCAAACAAAGCTCTAATTAAGTAGCACAAAACACCACCACCGTTACAGGTTCTCACATCCATGTCCTGAGAATCCAGCTGCCATGAAAACCCAGCTGCCATGAAAACCCAGATATATTTCTATTTTATATTTGTGGCTGTAGAGGCAGGTGTGACACACAAAAGGCACACTATACTTCAGAAGGCTGATACCTGTTCATTACAACATCACACTGTCTTTTATACCCTCTACACAGTTTACACTTTCTTCATTGGTCACAATTAGTCAACATAACAATCATTGGTGGAAAGTTCTCCACCCCTGTTCTTCCCAGGACCTTTCTGAAAATACTTTCCACAGCTGTGGGGTTTTTCCCCCTAGTTATCTTCTTTTTCTCCTTCTTCTCTTCTTGGTTTCTTAGAGAACACTTCTCAAAACAAAGTTCATTCATTAACCCTCTCTAACCCACAGACCAGATGTGGGTCCTACTATATCAATTAATTTATATTTTATATATATTTACATTATTATTTTATATTTATATTTCATATGCATAAAAAGAGCTTCTGAGAGAAGAGAGGGCTTTATTTAAAGAAACATTACACTTTATGTAGGGGTAGTATGTGAAAAACAGAATAGAAAAAGACTCATTGGTCCAAGAAGGCAACACCTTTTTGAAAACATGCTTTGTGCAAAACAACACAAGACACTCACACGGCTCTCACACACCCTGCAGGTGCATAATCATTGTTATAATTTCTTTTCCTTGTGAAGCCTGAGATACTCAAGGCTCCAAGGCTGCTTTTTCCCTGGTTCCCAGCAGCATCCAGTGAAACTGCTGCTTCCTCCTGGGCCAGCGGAGAGGTGGAGCTTCGTGCACAATTTGAAAAGTGGAATTCTTACCTTGGACAAAGACATAGATCCTGGCCACGGGTCCCTGGTGCTCGGGGGTGCTGCTGGGGGCACAGCTGAGGTAGCCAGTGTCGTTGGCCATGGCTCTCCTGAGGATGAGCTGGCTGCAGCTCAGCCCGGGGACATCGCGGCAGGCGCTGACGGTGACACGGGGGTTGTCATCCCTCAGCTGCCAGCTCACAGACGGGGCTCCCCTGCCAGCACAGACACCCAAATCACACAGGGCTCACAGCTGGGATGGGTAAGGATTTGACAAAAAAGTCTCACAGATATGTATTTATAAGAGACAGGGCTCCCCTGCCAGCACAGACACCCAAATCACACAGGGGTCGCAGTTGGGATGGACAGGGATGGATTTGACAAAAAAGTTTCACAGATATGTATTTATAAGAGACAGGGCTCCATTGTCAGCACAGCACACCCAAATCACACAGGGATGGGATGGATTTGAAAAAAAAGTTTCACAGATATGTATTTATAACAGACAGGACTCCACTGCCAGCACAACACATCCAAATCACACAGGACTCACAGCTGGGATAGGTAGGAATGGATTTGACAAAAAAGTTTCACAGATGTGTATGTATAACAGACAGGGCTCCCCTGCTAGCACAGCACACCCAAATCACACAGGGCTCAGAGCTGGGATGGATAAGGACAAAAAAGTTTCACAGATATGTATTTATAAGAGACAGAGCTCCCCTGCCAGCACAGGCACCCAAATCACAGAGGGCTCAGAGCTGGGATGGATAAGGATCTGACAAAAAAAGTTTCACAGGTATGTATGTATAACAGAAAGATCTTTGAATGTAGAATCTGAGAAAGCAACAGAAATGAAAGCGAGTTTTGCTATAAAAGAATTGCTGAGCCAGTCTCACTGGGTAACTAGAAGGCAAAGGGTATGTTAGCATGTGAGTTGGAAGGGGTTTTATAGCTCAGAGCAAAGGATAAATCCACCTCAAACAAAAGATGTTTTTACCAAGCAAAAAGATTTTCACAGGCAAACAGGAAAGTTAATATTGCAAGTAGAAAAAAAATTATTAGAATTTTCTACTGCAAGAAAACTGAAAAACAACTTTTAGCTTAAACTGTAACATATTAACTTTTTGTGACTGGAGAACAGTAACATGAATATGGTAATGTTAGTAGTTAGGATAGGCAATAATAATAATAATAATAATAATAATGATAATAATAATAAAAATTGTAAATATATTGATTGGTTGTTATGTATTAAAAGAAAAGTATATAATGCATTGTAACCAGAATTGGAGCGGCTTCAGACAAACCTACAGCTGATGCTAAAAAAGCTGTGGGCTTGGCTCTTGTCACCCATGACCTGTGAATTGTGTAGCCTCTGGATACAATAAACAGCATTTTAAATAATACATAAATTGCTGTATCCTCTGGATACAATAAACAGCATTTTAAAGAGCCAGTCTGGAGTCCCACATCCCTCATTTCAGCTCTTACAGTTCAGGCAAAACTGAGTTTTCTTTCCAGCCAATCATTCCCAGTGCTCCTACCCTCGTCATTCCCAAATAAATCGCAAAGGTTGTTGGGTGTTTGCACTTCCACCCATCAGAAATTGAGCTGGGTCACCCCACACTGCTCCCCATTCCTGAAATAATCCATGGGAACTGCAGCAAGCTCCTGGAGAAAAGCTGAATTTCTCTTCTAACACACTTCTGCCTGAACATAAGTTTGTTTTTATAACACTGTGTTTTAGCCACTTCAAACATTAGAAAGCATCAGATAAAATTATATGTTTTTCCCAGGCGGAGGATTTTGCATATTTTAACAGCTAAATTAATGTATATTTTCCTGCATGGAGACAGGAGGATATTTATATAATTTTGCATCACCTTTCTTGCCTAATCAGCAGTGACTCAGTCTTGATTTTTGTGTAGGGCCTGAAGCTAATCAGGTTACAAATCTGGGAATATCTGCTCAGGACACGTTTTTTCCAATTCCCTTTGTGACAGCAGCCAGAACATGAACCCAGGAGGGCAGAGGATGCACATTCCCCACACCTGACCCCTCTGCTGTCAGATCTCCGAGCACAGCTCGTGAAAAATGCAATTCCATGGAGTTCAGGACAAAAAAACAGGGTCTGGGTGTGACCTGCTGCAGGACCCAGAGCTCCCAGCTGGTCTCAGTCCAGCTGGATGTGCTGAAGCATCAGCAGGATGGCAGCAGGAGCTGCTCCTTCTGAGGGCTCTGGGATTCCAAAATGTGAATCTGACTGAAATTCCCAGGGAGAAATCCAGCCTGGACACCCCTAGACACAGGACTGAGGTGACAGTGCCCAAATGAAATTCCCAGGGAAAAATCCAGCCTAGAAACACCAACCCAGGACTGAGATGGCAATGCCCAAATGAAATTCCCAATGAAAATCCAGCCCAGACACTGACCCAGGGCTGAGGGGGCAATGCCCAAATGAAATTCCCAGTGAGAAATCCAGCCTAGACACACCTAGACACAGGACTGAGATGCCAATGCCCAAAAGTGTGAATCTGGCTGAAATTCTCAGGGATAAATCCAGCCTGGACACTGACCCAGAGCTGAGGTGGAAGTGCCCAAATGAAATTCCCAGTGAGAAATCCAGCCCAGACACTGACCCAGAACTGAGGTGGCAATGCCCAAAGTGTGCATCTGTGAAATTCCCAGGGAGAAATCCAGCCCAGACACTGACCCAGGGCTGAGGTGGAAGTGCCCAAATGAAATTCCCAGTGAGAAATCCAACCCAGACACACCAACCCAAGACTGAGGTGCCAATGCCCAAAGTGTGAATCTGTGAAATTCTCAGTGAAAATCCAGCCCAGACACTGACCCAGAACTGAGGTGGCAATGCCCAAAGTGTGAATCTGTGAAATTCTCAGTGAGAAATCCAGCCCAGACATTGACCCAGGGCTGAGGTGCCAGTGCCCAAAGTGTGTCTCTGGCTGAAATTCCCAGGGAGCCAAGAGCCCTGGAGCTCCAGTGGCCTGCAGGGCTGCAGTAGGTGCAGTCAGAGTGTGTTTGCCAGGACATGCAGGGACATTTCCACAAACATCCTCTTGGCCCTGGTTCCTGCCCGCCCCTCTGTCGCCTTCCTGCAGAGGAGGTGGACGTGGAGCTGGGCTCTTGAGGTTATTTCCAGCACAAAAAAAAAGTGGGAAAAGTGGGAATATCCTCCCTGCTGAGCAGCCTCGCCCTCGTTCTTGGACGCTCTGGTGGCCTGGGCAGCCCCACCCCACGTCAGAGCAGCTTCCCCTTGTCCTTCCGAGCCCCCAGAGCTCTGTCCCCACCCTACCCACGTCACTGGTGACTCCAGGACTGGGATTGCTGGCACCAGAGCCAGTTCTCATGGGGACACAGCTCCCAGCACGTCACCCTGTCCCTCCCTTGTCACCCACAGCCCCTCTGGTGTCCATCCTGTTCTGCTCTGCAGGGCAGCACTGGGATTTCACACCTCTGCTTCCTTAAACCTTTCCCCCCTCCATTCATTATCCTGGTGGAAGGGGAAGCCTTTGGCTGCTGTTTGGGATTTTCACACTCTGCCAGAGGGGAGTGGCAGCAGCAGCTTTGGCCCCACTGCCACAAACCAGGAAATCTTGGCCAGGAACCTCCAAAGCCTGGAGCTGGAGGGAGGATGGAAATTCCCACAGACTGCTGGGGCTGCTGCCCTGCGCTGTGCCCCACACAGCCCAAATGCCCCTGGAAGCACCAGGAATTCCAGGAGCAAACCCCTGAGTGTGGCAGAGCAGGCAGGAGGGCAGACATCCCCCGAGGGGCTGATCCAGGGAATCCTGCTTTTAGAAATCACACTTTCCTTCTCTTCCCAGGTTATGAATCACCTGAGCCAAGCAGCTGAAGTGCTCCAGGCCCTGATCCCATGTTATAGCCCATGTTACATCCCATGCTCACATCCTTTTGTGTTTCTCAGACCTGCTGTGGGGATTTCTTGCTTTGCATCCATAAGGAAATCTGGGACTGAAGTGCTCGTAACTCCTTCAATTATTTATTTATTTATTATTCAATAATTTATTTGTAAGAAAAGTAGGGTGCTCCTCCAGACTGAAAAGGTGGGGGTTGGAGAACTGCTGGGAAATGTTGATTTAATTAGCCAGGGGCACCCCAGGGACTTGGAGTCCACAGTTTTTATGGAGAGCACCATTGAGATGTTAAGGAGTGCTCAGACTTTATTGCCATCATGTTTGCTGTTTGCCAAGCTAAAAATACCACTGGAAGGTTGTTCTGACCTCGTAAGCCACATGGCAAGCTGGAGGGATTTGGAAGAAAGCTGCCTGGCACCCCAGAAGACATCCCAAATTTACACAGTCTGAGCCCATTCACCTTTCACTATAACAAAGAATTAAACAGTCTGGGACAAAGATCAGAGGGGACGTGTCAGCGTAACCTAAAGCTTAGATTCACCTTCCCACTGCTTTTTTTTACTGTTTTCAGTAACTCCTGTTGCAGGAAACCATCCAGATAATGGCTCCAGCCAAGGGAACCTTGCAAGAAGGTGTAAAATCAATGTGTGTGTGAGACAGAGAAAAACTGTGAGAGTTTGTGTTGCCTTGAGCCTTTTTTCCTACAACACTCTCTGAGGTACAACCTCAGGCAGTAGTGAAGTGTAAAAATCCCACTCAGAACAAGTAACACCTCCATCCATCTCAGTTTTCTGGCACAGCACAGTGCTCTGGGTTTGCTCCTTCCAGCTGTTTCCCCATTCCCAGAGCATCCTCTCCCTGCCATCACCAAAATCCTGCAGCTCCTTGCATGGCTGGTGGCAACCACTGTGCCAAGGCCTGGTTAAATTTGATTTAAAGAACATGTTCTGTTTAAACATCTGGGTCTTTGAGTGTAAATGGTCTTTAGGTGTCTGTGATGGGTCAGGTGGCAGCTCCTGGTGATCTTGTTTGTCATTTCCTCATGGACAGGGAGCAGAGGAGTGATTTTAGCTGTGAGGAGCTGAATCTGCCCCTGTTTCAGAGAGGATTTCCAGCCATGAGTTCTCCCCTGTGCTGACTCAGGGCTTTGTTTGGGCCCCTGAACAACACCACACAAAGAATTTGGCCAAGCTGAGCCCAGGCTCCCCTCTCTGCTCTGTCACAGTCCATCCAGCTCCCTCCCACCAGGACAAAAACCCAGCATCTTTTGGAGCACTCCTTACCAGCATTTTATTTTTAGGGTGTCTCCTGGTGAGATGATTATTTGGTCCCTGGAAATGCTCAGCCTTGGTTTTTGAAGATGTTCTTCCTGAGTGAGACCTGACCCAAAAAAGAGAAGAAATCATCATTAGTTTAGAAGAGCTATTCAGTGCAGCACAATGCACTCGAGGCAAACTTTTTGTTTTGTAAACAGTTCCTAATTTGGGGGCCCACACAATGCTGTATTTATTCTTGGTCAGGAGATGCCCTCAGTTTGTTTTTGTTTCCTTTATTCCTCTCTTTTCTGACACCTGCATTTGTGCCAATAGTGTTTTGAGCCAGCTTTATTACTGAATTATTGCAGATTTAGGAGAACAGATCTGTGTCAAAAGGATTTTGCACACATAGAAAAGTGGAAGGAGTCAGGTCCTTGGAAAGTAATTTGATGGATGAGCTCATACATTACATTTTAATTAATGGGAGAAGAGAAAACAATAATTCTGGGGAGCAGCTCTGTGATATTAAAAGCAAATTGAAAACAGGGGTTTGCCAAATGACCATTCCCAAATCCTGCATCTGAGCTGAACCCCAGGCTTGGTGGGCACAGTGGCTGGGGAAATGCTCCAGGGGTAATCTGTGATTTTGTCAGGTCTCTGTTAATGGCAGCAGTGACAAAGTCTCTCTCATCATCTCCTGGCCCTGGAACTGTCCCCAGGGACAACCTGACTGCTCATCTGCAACGAGACAATGCTCAGAAAGTGAAACTGAGAAGAACCAGAAGTGGAGGCTGGCCAGGCTGGTTGTTTTGTCCAAATTCAAAATAACATAATCAAGGAGAGGAGAAGCCAGGCTCTGATAAGGATCTCCACTTCCAAAGCTCTGACATTAAAGATGTGTTTTCTTTCCCCTCCTGCTCTTCAAATTTCTTTCTCCTATGCCTCGAGCTGGGTAAGCCAGAAACCCTCACTGGGCTCCCAGCACGGGCATTTTCTGCAGCAGACAGGGAGATCACATCTCTGGCACAAAGAGAAACTTTTGAACTGCATGCAGCAGTGATTTTCCCACCCCCAGCTCTCTGCTCTCATCTCTGTGCTGCTTGGTTTCAGTAAATTGCTCTTTGCCTGGCATCAGCGTGGGGAGTGACTCACTCCCACCTGGGAGGCTCTGGATTCTTCCAGGAGCTCTTGGAGGAGCTCAGCAGAGGCCAAGTAACCTCATGGCACCACAGAGCCCTTCCAGTTGGATGCTGCTGGGAACCAGGGGAAAAGCAGCCTTGAAGCCTTGGGTTTCTCAGGCTGCTCAAGGACTCAAGGACAAGAAATTATAACAATGATTAAACACCTGCTGGAGAAGTGATGTTTTACAGAAAGCATGTTTTCAAAGAGGTGTTGCCTCCTTAGACCAATGAGACTTTTCTATTCTGTATTGCACAAACTACCCTATATAAGTATAGTGTTTCTTTAAATAAATCTCTCTTTTGCTTCTCCATTACACCAAAAACTATATTTCATTATCCTTTCTGCCACTCCTATAACCAAAATGCAACATTCCAGAGGGGATCCTGCCCAGGCACCACAGTTCTGCATGCCCTTGGAGCCCCTGGTCCTTCCTGCAGACTCTGGCTGAGGCTCTGAACCAGTGCTGAGACAGATCCAGCCCTCTCCCCCTGCCCTGGCACTCTGCTCCATCTCCAAGGTCCTTTGCAGAATAAGAAGTTGAAGTTTGGCCAACCCAAAATCCCTCCAGTGGCTCTGTGTGACATTATTTAGCACCTCCAAGCTGCCATTCCATGGAATGCTGGGGGAGCAGAGCAGCTGGGGGCTCCAGCCCTGCAGTTCCCATTTATTTTCCCATTTATTTGGGAAGTGCTGCTATTCCTCAACCCTCACCCTCAGGATGGCACACACAGGGAGCAGCATCACCCTGAGCTGAGAACCAGCAGAAACAGCCCCAAAATCTGCAGGAGGAGACACTGCCAGGCAAGGCCATCCTTGCTCCTGGCTCTGAATTTCCAGGCAGAGCCAGTTCCCACCAGGAATGGGCTGAGCCTTGGCACAGGCTCTTCCATGGTGTTGAGGTATTTCACAGCCCCCTCACACTGACTGTGCTGAGCTTTGCAAAAATGCTCCAGGATATGGCCAACAGCTTCAGATTTGTCTGTCAAATGCCAGCTGAGGGGGGTTTGGGTCCCTGTAGCTCTCCCAGGATCTGCTCTGGGCTGTTGATGCTGTGACTTCAGCCAGGACTTAGAAAATCCTGGGGTTTCAGACAGGATTATTTCTCCCCTCTTGTGCTTTCAGTTGTTCTTAAGGCTTAGGGGGGGGCTCAGCTGGTGCCTTGAGCTGGGCTTTTGACTCTGGATTGTAGCTCTGATGAACAAGTCAGAGGGTCTGGGGTCAGAGCCTGAGCTCTGTTCTGACTGTAGAGTCCTTGGGCTTTTACAACATTTGACACTGTTCTTGCTAAAAGAAAGAAAAGTATTTTTCAATTATTCTGCTTTTGCTTCTGAGTTACTTCTTGCCCAAAGTTTATTTTGGCTTCAAGAGCTGAAGAACAGAATAAGCAAAGTGGAATTTCAGTGCTTTTTTACCCCACAGAGGACAGGAGGAGAATTCCTGTGCCACACACACATCTGGGCTCTGCTGGCAGGTGACAGAGGGTTTGTATAAACACAGCCTGTGCCCCTTCTGCCACACCACAGCTCAGGAGGCTGGGAAAAGAACATTTGGAGGGCAAAACAGTTGTGGGGGCAAGGTCAGGATGTGCTAGGGCAGGACAGCTCATGCCAACCTGGCAGGGTGAGACCTCAAAATATTCCTAAGCTCCTTAGAGACTGACTTGACTTTTTGGAGGCAAAGCTGGGGAAAGCCCCAGGGTGTGTTGGATGAGGAGAAAGGATCTGCTTCACTCTCATATTTGTTGTCTGTGTTTGAGGAGATTTGTGTCTTTGCAAGGGAGAAGCAGGCACGTTCCTGGCAGTGCACCCCCTCTTTTCCATAGCTGCTCCCCAGCTTTGTCCCTAAACCACAGGACCAGGACCCAGAACATGCCCAGGGTGGGGTGGGAGACCTGCTGAGGCTGAAATGCTCTGATTGCTCAAATTCCAGAGAACATTCTCCTCTCCTCCTTGTTAAACAATGCTGGTCCTGCTCAGGGCTTCAAGGGGCATAAAATGAGAAGCAGGCAGTGATTACTGTGTCACAACCATGGCAAGAGAGCCACAAGGAAACTCCTGGGTGCAACAGCTGTCCCTGGGGAGCTGCCCCTGCTCCTGGTGCAGAATCCTTCCCCAGATCCCCCAGCATGGTTTGGGATGGGATGATGGAGGGACAATCCTGCAGCTGAGGTCTCAGCAGAGCATCCTGAGCCATGGAGCAAGGACATGTTGTCCTGGGAAGGGACAGCTCTGCTCATCTTCCTCACACCCTGCCCTGCCTTGCTGTCTCCAGCAAGACAAGAGCAGCACCTCCAGCTAAAAATACCCCTGGGAAGAGCTCAGGTGAGCACAGAGCCCTGAGCCTCACTGCCCCATTTCTAATTCTGGGAGCTCATTCCTATCCCAGGTGAGGACAGAGCCTCACTGCCCCATTTCTGATTCTGGGAGTTCATTCCTACCCCAGGTGAGCACAGAGCCTCTGCCCTGAGCCTCACTGCCCCAGTTCTGATTCTGGGAGCTCATTCCTACCCCAGGTGAGCACAGAGCCTCACTGCCCCATTTCTAATTCTGGGAGCTCATTCCTATCCCAGGTGAGGACAGATCCTCACTGCCCCAGTTCTGATTCTGGGAGCTCATTCCTACCCCAGGTGAGCACAGAGCCTCTGCCCTGAGCCTCATGCCCCATTTCTGACCCTGAGCTCATTCCTACCTCCAGCTCAGACTTTAGCATTCTGCTCTCGGCGGCGAAATCCGCAAACGCAGCACAACCACAAATCCTCGGGAGTGAAATGTGAAAGGTTGGCTGATACATTATCCAGGGGGGAAAAATATATTGAGAACTGCTTTTTCCTGGGATAATCTGATTTTGCAGCATGGCCAACATTAAACACAGGAGGCTCCCCAGGCAGAGGGTAATGGGTGACCTCCCTCACCTCTCTGTCAGATGGTTTCCAGCTCCATCTCGCTTGGCACAGGGAGATCCCTCCTACGCACAGCCTGATGCTCCATACTGGGATAAAAAGTATTTTTAATCTCTGTTCCTTATTGGAACAGCCTTCCTTCAGGCATCCTCTGGGCACTGCAGCTCTCACAGGTGGGTGTGAGCCTGGCTGTGCCTGGGCGTGGCTCAGTGACAGCTCAGGCAAAGTGATCCCTTGTTGGATCCCAAAAACCTAAGTTTTTAAAGATTTCTGTGTTTTCTGACGCTAACCCCCTGAAGAACACTACTGTTAACTTAAGGCCTTAGAATAAACTTCCAAATTTAAATAATAAAATTAAAATCACGAGTGTATGGTTAAATAAAAATATGTGCTTTCACAGAATAAAAAGTTTCAAATTTAAAGTTTTTATAATATAATAATAAATATAAAAGAGAACGAAAAATTTTGAGTAAAATCTCTTTCAGAACTCAACTTCCTTCTTCATAGTTTCAAATAGTAGTTTCTAACTAAACAGTTAATACCAAACTAAAAATCACAAAAATGTAATTATTAAGTTAAAAATGTAAATAATATGAATATTATTTCTCTATTAACCTATTTAACTTTAAAAAACCTTATAACTAACTAAATCTCGCTTCATTTTACTCGCTTCTAGCTAGTGACTAGATGTGTTATTAAACTTTCTATACTTTCAATAAAATTTAATAAACAACCAAACCCAAACACAAAAAAATCCGTTTCCTTCATATGTTTTTTAATCTTAACTCCTAAAAAAAAAAAAAAAAAGCAAAAAAAACCCACAAAAAAACCGCCA
>JAOTQP010000099.1:18266460-18278860 GCA_026413545.1 Cichladusa arquata
TTATCAGTCATGCACTGGGACTCAATGGCCATTAACAGGAGATATCTCCTGGAGGGAGGATGGGCTGTGGGAAAGATCAAGATGATTGCCCCAGCTGGTTTAAAGATGGCCCATTAGCAGATAATATGTGCCAGAGATCAGGGTCACTGCCCCAGCTGGTTTAACAGATGGGAACAGAATACACATTTCTGGCCACATCCTGTATTGCAACCCAAGACACCTTTCCTTGGCTTTCTGCAATCCAAACATCACCTTTGGGGTTCACCTGCTCCCAGGCAGCCCCTGCAAGGACAATGCCACAGCTTTTCCAGCCTGGCTGTGATCTGGATCAGCTGCAGATTTATGGGAACGAGTCACAAAAAGCAGCTCCAGGTCAAAATTGTTTGGTGCTGGGCAGCAGCAGCTCATTAATCAGGGCCATTGTTTTCCCTCTGACACCACAGAGAGTCCCAGGCAGTGCCAGGGATGTCACCAGCCGGTGCTGCTGGGGACTGAGGGGACACGGCCTTGCTTTGGGACTGGCTGATAGGGCAGGAACTCAGATCTACATGGAAAATAAACATGGAATCTGGGAAAGGAGGTGGCAACATCTGCAATCATCTGCCAGGCACTCAAGCACAATTTGAAGTATTTAGGAAATGTGGTAATCTCATGTTGATGGAAAAAAAGGCTGGGAATGTTGTCATTTCTTGATCCAAATTATGGCAATTCCTCTGGGAAAGAGAAGACCTGGCACATTTCCACGATTAGGAAATATGCAGACCCAGTGGGAACAAGATGCACAAAAAAGGAGCCCTGAAGACTCTAGGGGGGGAAAAAAAACCTCCAAAAATGTGAGGCATGAAGCTGTCTTTGCCTCTCCCCCCAGCGTGGTCTCCTGAGAAAAGCTGCAGATCCGAGTGTTCCAATGATTCCCAGACAGGATGACTTCATCAGCTCCAGACAAAGCTTCCCTTCCTCCTCACTGGCCATCCCCAGCACAGGGCACATTCCTCAGGCAAAGCAGGACTCAGGGCACCCAGGGTGACCCAGCTCTCTGTGCTGGCTTTGGGGTCACCCTGTGCCCATCCCAGCCCTTCACCTCCTGCCAGGGGAGCACCTCCTGCACTCCAGAGCTTTTCTCTGGAAGTGAACTTAGCCAGGATTCCTTCCCTGTCTCCAGAGCACGGGGTAGGAAAATGGGAAGGTGGAAAGCTTCAGAAGGGGAGTGGAGGGACAGCACCCAGGGAATGGCTGGAGCTGTTTCAGGGAGATTGAGGTTGGAGGTCAGGAAAGGTTCTGGGCACTGCCCAGGCTCCCCAGGGAATGGCCCCAAGGCTGCCAGAGCTCCAGGAGAGCTTGGACAGGGTGGGATTGTTGGGGTGTCTGCAGGGCCAGGGATGGGACTGGATGATCCTGGTGGGTCCCTTTTATCTCAGGATATTCTGGGATCAATCTCTGCCTCCTCTGGGCTCTTCCCAGCTCCTCTGTGTCCCTGTGCCAACTCAGATTTGCCTCCCCAGGTGAACTCCTGGTGGTTTATTGAGTATGGATGGATAGAGCTGGAGATTTTTATGGCTTGTGAGCCATAAAAATAAAATAAAATAAAATAAAATAAAATAAAATAAAATAAAATAAAATAAAATAAAATAAAATAAAATAAAATAAGCTCAACTGTTCCTCACAGCTACAGACACCAAACCTGGACCAAGCTGTGCTTCCAGCTTGTCCAAACCCTGCACTGAGCTGCCTTTAAAATCCCTCTCTGCAGGTAATTTGTATGTGGTGAGTAGTTACTACAAAGCTGTGGCTGCTAGGGATGGAAGGCTTTAAACCACTTTTAGTTGAATCACTTTATTATTTTGAGGAGTATCATCAGATCTGCTCATTTACCAAAGGTGACAGGTGAGGCTGAGGAGTCAGCAGCAGTAATTCATGGGTTTCATGTGTGCAGCACTAAACACTCTGCTCACTCCCACATCAATGGGATTGGATTTGGCACCTCTCAAAATTTCTCTCAAACTTATTTGTTGTGCACAGCTGCAAGTAATGAAAGCACTTGTTGGGCTGACTCAGTTCCAAGAACTATTCCCCAACCTACTCATGTGCACAGAGAGGATCAGTCACTCCTGAAATCCCTCCTGGGATGAGCCAGCTCCTCCCATGCAGAAAAAGCAGTGAATCTCTATTGATTCACCAGTGATTTCCCTCCTGTCCCTGCCCACTTTTCTCTTTACCCTGGACTTTTTAACCTGGAATAAAGGGCTTGCCTACACCTTGGTAACATGCCCACACTCCAGGGTGGATATTTTGTTGAGGAGAATGGATTTTTTAAAAGTTAGAGCAGCAGTAGAGAAGTTTTTCAAAAGGTTTTCTATACATTTTGATACCTTCTTTATAATTTCCTTTTCAAGAAATCAGATTTAAGAAAAAAACAACCCTTTCCTTTTCAGTGTGGCTATAAGAGAATATTATTTTTTTCCTTGTTAATCACATCACTGCCAGGTATTGGCAGACTGGAAATGTCTGAGGTGGTTCCTTTGCTGTGGTGGCACTTCCCAAAGAAGGGACCAGGTGCACCAGCAGTGGGTCAGGCAGGACACAGAGAGATTTGAGCCAGGCTTTACCTCTCTGGAGATAAGAAACTGCTTTATTTTAGTTTTTAGGGGCATCAGCTCCTAACTGAGGCCAGCAGAGGTCAGGATTGAAACTGGCACCAGAGAATATCCAGGAGGGATTTCCCTGAGGTTTCCATGCAAGCTGCTGTCAGTGGGGAACTGAATTTTTTGCCAGAGTTCAATACAACAGTTGGTTTCTCACGTGTGGAAAATCTGACTTCTGACCCAGTCCCTGACATTTTTAATCAGGAAACAACTCCCATCAGTAATTTAGAGCAGCCAGACTCATTTAGAACCACAGTTTTGGGGCTTGAAAAGTACCACTCCTGTAAATTCACAGCAAACAGATGCAAATGAACTTTTCTCAGCTTAAGGAGTTTGGTAAATGGAGTTTCACTGGGCCACAACAGTGAAATTAAAATTAAAGCACAAATTAAAGCACTGCTCAGCATGAACTCCACATCAAGTCCCACTTGAGGGCTAACTTGGAACTTCACCTGGCCTGGCTATTTCAGTTCTTAGGACATTCATTTCCAGAGCAATTTTCCATGTAACATGAGGCAATAGCAGCAAGTGGAACAGTATTTCCAAATACCCAGTCAACTAAATCATTGTCCTGTGTGTCAGCTCCTCCTTTGATAATAAAATATGATGGTAATTCATCCTAAGACCAAGGCTTTGGAAAACTGTAACAAGGATCCCCTGGAGAGACATTAAATGGCCAGAGAAGAAGAGAGAGGAGTTATAAAATCCCTGACACTGTGATTTAACAAAATGTCTGTTTCTTTGAAAGCATTTTTGGGTATTTTTTGCCAGCACTCAGCCTCTGTCTGATGTATCAGATCAGGACGCTCACTCATGTCCCTCCTCCAACATCTGCAGAATAAATCCCAAATTTTCTTCTTGTTCCATCATCCACTTGCACATGAGAGTGTTGGAAAACCCTGTAACTACCTGTCCCTTATCCTCAAACCCTGTACAGAATGAGCTTTGTACGATCTGGAAAAAGGGAAATTTAAGCCAAACAAATGGGAATTATCAGGAATGGATCTATAGGTACTGAAATAATAAAACTGTTGGAAATGGGAGTGGTTATCAGGAGAGGCTGGAATCATGGCAGGTCTGATACCAAGGGAAATAATTTATCTGCTCTTTCTGCTGGCAATAGTCTGAGGAGAGGACAGAAAACCTCCCCAAGGTTGTTCATTCACCTCCCAGAGGAAGCAGGGATGTAGCCCTACCTTCAGGAATATTTAGGATTAGAGGAGATGAAGTGCTGGGAGATGTCCTTTTGCTGGATGGAACAATCTCTGAGAGCTCCAGCTGCACATTTGGGAATTTTCTGATGTCCTGCCTTGAGCTCAGGACCCTTCCCTTTGCAAACCTCAAAGGCAGAGAGGATATCTCAGCTTTGGACTCTGAACGTCCCCAAACCAGACCTCAGAGAGGACTGGGGATGTTTTCCAAGAAAGGCAGAGCTGACAGAGGGATTTGGGTGAGGAATTCGGGTGAGGGTGGATTGCAAAGCAACCTCTGACAATGCTCCAACTTGCCATCAAGGAAGGACACAGGAAACACCAAATAATGATGGGAAAGCTGCTCAGAGAGACCCCAGGCCACATTCCCCGAGGTTTCCTGCTTGGTGTGGGTCCAGCAGTGATCTCTGCTCCCTGCAGATGCTGCTGTGTCCCACAGGCAGCACCACACAAACTGGTGGAAACTGGGCAGTCCCCACTCTCAGGCCTTTATTCCTCCTCTCCATCTCTTTCCTCATCCCCTTTTCTAAGAAAAAAAAACCCAGAGCCTGCATGGAAAGGCTTCTTTGTAGAGAACATCTGTGTCCTCCTGTGTGATGAATCACTGACCTGCAGAAGGAGCAGGCCAAGGGAAGGCCACGAGAGGGATGGAGCTGAAATCAGAGCAGGGAAGGTGGATGGGCAGGGTGAAGCAGAACAAAAGCCCACCCCTGTTAGCACTGTTGGACCATTTTTCCTCGAGCCATAAATCCAGGAGCAAATGAGCCAGAGCCTCCTGAGGTCGAGTCAATTGATGTGCCACACTAAACAGAGATGGATTTGAGCAAATACAGGGCTTGGACGTGTCAGGAGCATGTGAATGCTCAGTGTCAGTGAAATCTGCTCGGTGGGTAATGACTTTGTTTGCTCAGTTTCTGAGCTCTCCCCATTAAGGAGCAATGGGCTGAAGCTGACTTTGGACTTGACGCCGGAATCTGTTTTCGATCAGCTCCGTGCTCCACTTCTGTCTGCTTCGTGTGCCTGTCTCAGGAGGTTTTCCCTCTTTTGCTGGTTTGTTTTGAAGGATAGCAGGTTGCTATTTTGGGAGACGAGATAAAAGCTGTTTGCTGAGATGGGGAGAGGGAACTCAACCATCTCCTTAAACCCAAGCCCAGTTCCAGTTCCATTTCCACAGCCCCGGGCGAGGTTTTGTTACCCTGCACCCTCCCTGGGCAGCTTGGCCTAACTAGGTCTGGTTTCCTCACTGGTTTGCATTAAGCTGGAAAGTACCAATCAGGCCCAGGGAATCTGGCTGCAAATCATTTGGTGAAATCCTTCTTAATGACAAACTGCATCAGGCCGTGGAGCAGGGCCTCAATCACTTCCTCAGCCTCCACCACGCTCTTACCCTGACGTGACCCCAACTTCTCCCCTGTTTGTGAGGCTTCTCCACAGCTGTGACATAATGTTTTTGATGGCAGCCTTTGGAGGAATTCTGCTCGTGGCAAAGCAGGGATCTGCTTCGAATTAGCACTGCACATATTTATCAAGTCTGCATAGCGCGCCTGCCTGTTGACAAAAATCCCTTCTCCTGTGCCCCGCTCACTTGACCCTCAAAGCAGTTTTTGGTGTCTGGGAGCAGCCCAGGAAGGGGCAGCAGGTGGGTGATGGTCCAGGTGTGATGCCCAGAGCCAGGCTGTGTTTTCAGTGCATTTTGGGTGGATTTGGGGGTGTCCAGACACTTCCAGGACTCCTCTGCCGTGCCCGGAGCCATTCCCCCTCTAACAGGTTGCAGCACATCAATTCCTCATCTGGAAAAACTGTGGCTCAGGGAAGAGGGGGTTGCACAATGACCTGGAAACAGCAGATTTGCTTTGAGGGATGCTGATTTTAAAGGTGCTTTAGTGCAGCTGCTTCCAAGAAAAGCAAACATTGCCAGGTACCGGGAGCAGCCCCGGGTCACATTAAAGCCACCTACGCTGCTCGGCCAGAGCTGGGCAGGAAATTCTTCTCTCTTCATGTCTAAATATTTAAGGCCTATTTATTTATTTTAATTCCTCTTGTGCATAGGGATGAAAAACACAAATCCTTCAAAGGTTTTTTTTCTTATTATGGAAAGCAGCAACAGAAAAAGACTCGACTAAAAATAGCCGGATATTTAGGGCAGCCCCCGGTAGTGGGAGACAGATCCAGAGCCTTGATTCCACCAGGGAACGTGGTGTCTCCAGCATCCTCCACTTCCAGCCCCACAGCAAGGTCATGGCATGGTTGGGATGTGACCAAACTGCTTCTAACCCGGCCACTTTCCACACAGGATTTTGCCACGGAATCATATTTTATTTTTTTTAATTTTATTTTTTACTTATAACCCCCCAAACTGGTTTTGTTTTTTATATTGATTTCAGAGCAGAAACAACCACACTGTTTGCTTTTCCTAAAAATCTCACCCCTTCATCCCCACTTCTATAGACAGACAAAGTGTGCAGCTGCCCTTTGAACAGTAAAATTAATTTGGGTGCTGGGTAGTTTGCAAAATCAACAAATATGACTCTAAAATAATTAAATCAGGAGGGTTTGGAGGTCTCTCCTGACTGTCCCTTGCAGAGGATCCAAAGCCTTGGTAAGGATTACAGAACTGTATGAAAATATCTAAGAAAGAAGAAAATGATGAAAGTTCAGTGAACACCAAATGAAAGCAAAATGAAAACTGGATGTCACCAAGAAAGAAAAATGTCACCAAGAAAGAAAAATGTCACCGTTTGAATTCAGGAGGAGAAAAGCACCAAGGTGAGAGATGAAAGAATAATGCAAATCCATGCAGGCAATTAAATTAAAAAGGTTATTTCCATCCTGATTCCACACATACAGCCTTGATTTGCTGCACTAAGAATTCAGAGAACTAATCCCAGAAATGAAATCCAGATCTGAGACCCTGCAGAATAAACAAACAGCTTATCAAGGTAGACCCAGCGTTTGCTGGGGTTCCTCTTTCAGAGTTCTGCTCCCTCTTTTCTTGATTAATCACTGAAACTTCAGGTGCTGCACAGGAATTTTGCCTGGCACAGGTGAGCTGTGGCTCTGAGGGGTTTCTGAAGAAAACCAAGAGGTTCCTGGTGGCCCTTGCTGGATCTGGGGGTGTTTGAGAGGGGGGACAACACCCACTGCACGCACACAGAATTGCTAGAAAAGCACATAAAAATGGCTTTGAATTTTCCCTGGATGTGCCAGGAGGTTCCAGAGGTGCCTGGATCTGCTTGGCCAAGCCAAGAGCAGCCACTGGCACAGCCAACAACAAGCAACAAACACTTGGAGTCAAAGGAACTCTCCTGGCTTCCAGCTGAAAAGGGAGGCTCAGCATTTTGTTGCACTCTTAAGCTATCAAAATGTTTATATCAATTGAAAACAGGCTCTTGGGGGAGAGTAAAAAAAAAACCAAAAACAAACCAGGGATGAATTTTCAGGCTGAGACCTCAGCTGCCAAATTGTAAAACCCTTGGCTGGAAGGTCCCAGGGTGGAAAGGACTGTGCAGCATTAACTGCACAGCAGTGGCTCAAACAGGAGCCACCAGAATAAAAAGAGCCTTTAGGAAAATTGTGAGGCATTTCTGGGCTCTAGAGCAAGGTCAGAGCATGGAAGCAGCTTTGGGAGGAGGAAAAGGCTGCTGGAGAGTAGAAAGAGCTGTAGATGAACCCCCAAATGCTGCTGTGCTGGTGTGAACATCTGTGCAGTGGGAGAGTCCTGTGACAGCAGGAACAGCAGCAGATCCTGGCAGGGGCAGGATCTGAAATTAAGGGACAGATCCCCCACAATGGCTCTGAAATTAAGGAGGGACAGATCCTCTGCAATGGCACTGAAATTAAGGGACAGATCCCCTGCAATGACACTGAAATTAAGAAAGGTTTCCCCTGCAATGGCACTGAAACTAAGGAAAGTTTCCTTGCATTGGCACTGAAATTAAAAAAAGTTTTCCCCACAATGGCATTGAAATTAAGGGACAGCTCCCCCACAATTGGACTGAAATTAAGGATGGTTTCCCCCACAATGGCACTGAAATTAAGGGAAGTTTCCCCTGCAAAGGCACTGAGATTAAGGGACAGTTTCCTCACAATGGCTCTGAAATTAAAAAACAATTTCCCCTGTGATGAAACAGAATCTCTTCCATGCTCACATCACCACGGGAGGAAGGACAGATTAATTTTTGTATTCTTAATCCATTTAAGATATTTTAAAACTACCTAAAAAAAATCCCTAGCCTAAATATTAGACCTTTTTAGCTTGTTATAAGCCTTTCTAAAAAAGGGTTCTGTTTGTTCATTTTTCAGTGTTGTTTGTTTGGCTTTTGGCCATGAAAATACAATTTATCTGATGAGATTCAATGGATTGCACCAGGATATCAGAAAAGCAGGAATTCCTAATTCCCTTGGCAGAAGTACCAATGTTTGGGTGCAATTCCAGCCTAATTCCCATCATTTTATTCCTGGGCAAAGAGATTTTCCCCTGCTCTCCCCAGACACCCACAGCAGCCCTGAGTTAACAATGCTGAGCATGACCTGTTTACTCCTGGGAAATGAGTAATTCTCTGCATGATTCACCTCTCCTTGTCTTTGTTGTTCCTCAGAGCAGCCACAGAGGAATTTTAGCTGTGGTATTTTATTCCTGAAGACAACAGGGCAACTTTCTCTTTTCCCCTTTTTCCAGAAAAATGTGGGTGGTTGGTAAGGAGGCACAGAGAAAGAAGGAAAAATTGTCAATTTTTCCTTGGAGTTCTCCAGTTCTGAGCTTGATTTGAGTCCTCCCTGTGTTCTGTAGGGATTTCAAGCCCCTTGACACAATCTCTTAATCCAGTGGGATGCAGAGGGGGCTGAGCATAGCCAGGATTTCAACCTCTCCAGCCCTTCCCTGGTGTTTTATTCACCAGTGGAACCAGATCCCTCACAGCACATCCAACCTGGATCTTGAGCTCAATCCCATTTTCCAAGTAGGATTTTCCACTTCGATCACTTTGTGCCTGCCTGCACTGACACCAGTGAAAATAATTCAGATATCTACACTCAAGCAGAATGAAATGAAAAGCTCCTGTAGGACTTGCCATTTGCAAACCCTTGTAAAATTCTAATTTATCTGTTCCACTGCAGATTCCCTAAATGAACCTTTATTGTTGAAGACCAGAATCTGAGGATTTGGAGAGCTGGGATCTTTCCCTTTCTGCTAAAACCTGGGAGGTTTGGGATCTGCAGGCTCTGTGACCCTGCCTCAGGAATAGGGAGGGAAGGAAATCCAAATATAAAATCAGCTGGAGGTTCTTGTCTCCCTCATCAAGGCAGTTTTGTTCTTCTCCCTCTGTCTTCTCCCAACTCAGGGCACTTTGGTGAGCCCTCCATGCAAAGGATTAATCCAAAATTCAATGTTTTTTGATTTAAAATTAGAACAGGATAAAATCTGCAGCTTCTTAGAAAGAACTTAGAAAGACTTGCCTGCTTAGTTAAATAATATCCAGTAAAAATACCTGCTACTGAAATACCAGTTACCATCACTGACTGTCTGCAAAAATTATAGACCACAGCCCAAATTAAAACCAATAAAAAAATAAATTAAAACCACAACCAAAAAAACACACGTGCTCTAAAAAGACAGACTCAAAAAGTAGCCATATAAAATAATTCCTAAAATATCCAAAATAGCTTCTAAAAAGGTTTAAAAATGTATGACAAGTCTATAAATACACAACAAGCTAATAAATTTAAGGAGTGTCTCCAAAACAAAAGTGCTCTTGACTAAATACCAAACACTCAACCATCATAACCTTTTACTTTATTATTTTTCTCTTATTATCTTTTATTAAACCTTTTAAAATCCACCAAAAAAAAAAAAAAAAAACCTCATTTTTCACAAGGGGTAACACGCAGGGTGCTGAGATTTGGGGCCACTCCTCGAGTTAAATCTATTTTTTTGTGCCTTGAGCTGTTCTTCCCAAAGCACAACCCAGCTGGCAGCACCTCAAACCCCTGGGAAATTTTGGGGGGCAAAACCTGGAGCAGGTGGATTCCCCCTCAGCCGTTACCAAGGATTTTGTGCACCTTTTTCTCCTCCTAAAATGCTTTCATGTCTCCTGGTTTTAAAGAAAGCCCCACCCTGCTGTACAACTGCAGGGCTATTTACCACTTGGAGAGGAAATCCCATGTCACAACCCCTTGGAGCACAAGGAATAATGTCCGGAATTCCTTTATCTGTGAGCAGCCCTGCCTCACAGGCTCTTTCCTGTCACTTAAGTGTACACAAATATATTCTTTTCTTTTGTCAAGGCAAAAGGCCCAGATTTTAATGATGGTTTATTTAAAAAAAAAAAAAAAAAAAAAAAAGAAAAGAAAAGGCTTTGGCAAGAGTCAAGAACAAACGTTCTCTGACTTTGGGACCTTTTGTTCTTCAAGGTGAAAAGTGACTATAAAGAAAAAGGAAAATTGAGTCACTGGTCCTTGCCCTCCATAGTAAATTTGACCTCTACTGTTTTTACAGTGCCTAAAATTGGTGTCCTGGGTTAATCAGGGAAGTCAATGTGATAAGCCACTCTCCAGGGCTGCTCTGCAAGATGATTTTTTTGGAAGTGATCAAAACTTTGGGCAGTTTTTGTACCCTCAGCTCCAAGGTTCTGGCCATGCCTTGGTGCCAAATTTTGCCCAGGTAAGGGTTTTGCTTATCCATTATCAGAGGGATGGAGGGAGAGGTGCTGGATATAATCCTGGGGGTAAATCCTGGACAAAATCCTGGGGGAAAATTCTGGGGGACAATCCTGGAGGAGGGCTCACTTGGCAGAGAGCAGGGGAAGGAGTGGGATGAGATTTGTGATGAAATGTGTCCCTGCACATGGATCCAGCCATTCTCTGCACACAGATCCAGCCATTCCCTGCCCTTCCAGGCTCACACTTTGGAAAAGAGGATCAGAGACTCCCAGGAACACCTGAGCCACCCTCCCAGAGCAGGATGAGCTGGAATCTCTCACTGCCAGCATCCCAGGCTGTGCTGGGGCCATTCCCTCCTTCCACAGAGCAATGCAGGGACCACCAGCTCCAGGCCAGAGGGGAGGGAAATCTCCAGCAGGAAACCCCTGGGAGCAAGGAAATTGCCACAGAAATATTGGCACCAGAGTTCTGAGGGAGGAGGGGGAAGCAGGCAGGGGGAGGAATCTTTCCAGGAAAAGAACATTTGCATCAGACACTTCCAGAAATAAAATATCAAGAAATGTTCTGAATTTTTTTTTTCTTTAAATGTTTTTTTTTTTTTTCCCCCCTTCAAAAAAGTGGTGATCCTTCATTCCAGAGCCCTTTCATGCAGAAAGGAGTGCAAGGCACCCCAGGTGATGCCTGGCACCCTCCTGGCACTGCTGGTAATGTCAGGAAGCTGCAGCCTTGTTGCAGGACAAATAACCCAGCAGCTGGAGTTTGCTGGCTTTTTATTTTTATTCCATCCCTGAGTGAGGAATTCTTGAAAACCATCCTGCATAAACCCATCCATCCCCTGAGTGAGGAATTCCTGACACCCACCCTGGATAAACCCATCCATCCCCAGCTGCCCCTAATCCCAATCCTGACCCTCCACAGAACCCAACTCCAGCACTGACCCCTCCTGTATTCCCTTTGTCCTGTCCTCCCAAGATTTTTCATTCCTCCTGGACACAGAAATGTGTTCTTAAAGTAAATACTTAAAATTCTGCTGCTTGGGGGAAAAAAAAACCTGCTTTCCAAGGAAGAACAATGTCTCTTTTTTTCTTTCTTCCCACCCTTCCTCACAACCAAATATTTACAAATATTAATATAAGCACTAAAGCTTTGATACTGAGCTTTGAGAAGATCTGTAAATGGGTGCCTTGTTTGTATCTGTGTGTTATTCATCAGACACTTCCAGAAACAAAATATCAGGGAAAAGTTCTGAATTTTTTTTTCTTTAATTTTTTTTTCTTCAAAAAAAGTGGTGATCCTTCATTCCAGAGCTCCTTCATGCAGAAAGGAGTGCAAGGGATCCCAGGTGATGCCTGGCACCCTCCTGGCACTGCTGGTGATGCCAGGAAGCTGCAGCTTTGTTGCAGGACAAACAACCCAGCAGCTGGAGTTTGCTGGCTCTTTATTTTAATCCCTGTGGCACTCAGGCAGTGCCAGATGTGCCGTCCCTGATTCATGCCCATTGTGTTTGATGCCTCCCATCAGAACCAACCTTGGGCTGCATCCAGCAACTGTTTTTAGCAGAGATAAATATTTGGGCAATTCTGTGGTTGGCAAGAACCTGTCCCTCCCTTTGCATCCTTCACAGCTGGAGGGAGGCAGCAGCTCTGAGCAGGGCACAGATGTTTTCTGCACAGTCCTGTGCTCTCAGCCAGCCTCTGCCACTGCAGGAAATGCTCCAAGGAAAGGGATTTTGGCAGGAGGGGAACTTGCAGGGCTGAGAGCTCAGTGCTCACCAAGGGATGTGCACAGCAGTGAATTACAGCTGCTCTCATCCTGTGTTGGGTTGATGTGGCCAGAAATGTGGATTCTGTCCCCATCTGCTGCAGCCGGGTGGGGCAGTGACCCTGATCT
>JAOTQP010000099.1:18287108-18298889 GCA_026413545.1 Cichladusa arquata
TTCAAAATTATAATAATTTGGAGGGAGTGGGTTTACATTCTCCATTTCAAAGAGAAGCTTCTGCCTTTATTGGCAGACACCTGTCCTTCAAACCAGGACAGGCCAGGAGAACACAAAATGAGATGGGCCAAGAGCAAGGAGCTCCTGAGGCTCTGCCCCAGCAGTCCCTGCCCACCACTATCTGCTCCCTTCATGCTGACACAGGATTTTGGGGATTAATCACACAATTTTAGGGATTAATCACAGGATTTTAGGGATTAATCACTTTCTGGGAATCCCTATTGATCCAAACCCTTGTGCTCTGTCCTTGCCCAACAGAAAATCTGCCCAGACTAAAGGGAAGTTGTTCAAAGCTTGGGAGTCTCCAGGACTGAACAGAACAGGGTCTGTGCAGCCAAAATAAATGTGGGGAGTAGAAGGAAGGGTTCTTGTGCTGCCTCACACAAGTGGGGACTGCTGCTGGCTCAGACACACTCTGGCTTTCCTTCACCACTGGAAAAAAGCAGGATATTTTGTTTTCTCAAAGCAAAATCAGGACTTTCCAGCAACTCTATAAAATCTACAGTGAGGGAGCAGCTTTCAGTTCTTTCAGCCCTTTCCCCCCTCAGATTCCACCACAAAATGCCTAAACAATGTGAAAATCAATGTTCTCAGCCATACAATGCACAATTCAAAGGCAGGCTATTGTCTTCAGCCAAGCACAGCCTTAAACCTGGGTGAGAGAGAGGCAAAGCTTGTCCTGAGTGTGCAAACATGAAAAATAACCCAGACATGATCCATCTGCAGAGAAAAAAAATGTGGCAGGCCAAAAGGTTACCTGATTCTCTCTGCTTTACACCGTGTAATAGCTTAAATTGTGTTTTAAAGGTCCTCAGGCTGACATCATTGTTTGCATGGACTTGAATCATCCTTTAATTGTACCAGGGCCCTTCCAAGCAGCTGAGCTCAGGGCTGCTGTGTCATGCAGGAGAGCTGACAGCACTGCCTGGGCTCAGCACATCCAGAGAGAGCTGGGAAAGGAGATCTTAGAAAGAACTGGGAAAAGAGATATTGTCTTAGAAAGGGCTGAGAGAAGAGATCTTGTCTTAGAAAGAACTGGGAAAGGAGATCCTGTCTAAGAAATAGCTGGGAAACATGATTTTGTCTCAGAAAGAACTGGGAAAAGAGGTCTTGTCTTAGGGCTAGAGAAAGATATCTTGTCTAAGAAAGAGTTGGGAAAGGATATCTTGTCTAAGAAAGAACTGGGGAAAGAGATTTTTTGTCTTAGAAATAGCTGGGAGAAGAGATCTTGTGTTAGAAAGAGCTGGGAAAGGAGATCTTGTCTCAGAAATGGCTGTGAAAAGAGATCTTATCTCAAAATGAACTGGGAAAAGAGATCTTGTGTCAGAAAGAACTGGGGAAAGAAATCTTGTCTCAGAAAGAAGCTGGGAAGAGAGATTTTGTCTCAGAAAGTACTGGGAGAAGAGATTCTGTCTCATAGAACAGAGAAAAGAAATCTTGCCCCAGAAAGAACTGCAAAAAGAGATTTTTGTCTCAGAAAGAAGTGGGGAAAGAGATCTTGTCTCAAAAAGAACTGGGAAAAGAGATCTCAGAACTGGGAAAAGAGATTTTGTATCAGAGAGAAGCTGGAAAAAGAGATCTTGTGTCAGGAGCAGAGATGAGAAAAGCATTCCTCCCCACACCTGTGCTCTGCATTATTATTTCTCCTGATGGAAAGCAGTGGAAGCTCCTGAAACCCTTCCCCTTCTCCCTGTAAATCTTCATTAACTGAGCAGTGAAGCAGCACTGGGTGCCCTTCCCAAGGGGAGGGAGGGGATGTCCCAGTGACCAGAGATTAAATTTCCTGCAAGGATTTATTTTCCTGCAAGTTTTGCAGCAGAGCTTTACTTCCCTCCTTCCAGCATGAGCCTCCCTGCTCCCAAAAGCTCTGGGCAAGCTTTTCCAAGGCTTTTCCTGCTCCTGAAATCAGGATTGCCCACACCAAGGGTTCCAAGTGCTACTGTGTGGATGTGTGATGGCTCCTGGGGGAGCTGCTCCTGGCAGCTGAGTGCAGAAGGAAAGGGAAATTCACATTTTACAGCTCTTGGGGGACACTCTGCTGGAGGTGTCAGCACATTAAAGGTTGGAAAAGCCAAGCCTTGCACTCCCCAGCTTGAAAATCAGGGAAATGCAGGAGCAGGAGCAGATTTGAGGATGATCCCTATTGCAATAAGGGGTAAAGTGAGGGAATTGAGGAGATTCCCCACACTCACATCCCCACTGCAGCTCTGGGGACTGGGAGGAAATTGCTGGAACTCCTTTAGGAGAGCATTCAGCCCTGATTTCAGCTGATGAGCCCTGGGTGGAGAGCAAACAGGATGAACAGCTCACAGCTCAGCTGCTTCTGCGTGCAGAAATCCCATTTTCCTCTCCCTCATCCCTGTTTTCCAGCTCTGGAGGAATGGGCAGAGCAGCCCCAAAGTGTTTTGGGGTTTTTCCTGAGAGCTGAGCCCGGTGTATCCACGAGGAAGAATTCCAGGTGAGCAATTCCTGAGCTGTGGGCTTCAAGGAAGCAAAACATTTTGGCTGAGGTGGTTGAGACCCACGGTGATTTTGTAAAAATGGAACAGGTAATGACAGGGTCAGGCTTCCTTGACCCTCAAATCAAGAACAATCCCAGCAGGGCTGAAAACTCCCCTCTCCACTTCCTTGGCAATCACGTTCCCACAGTTCAGAAAAACACAGGAAGATCTAAGGAAACCCATGTGGAAATGAAGAAGACAAAGGCAAGTGATCTGAAAATAGAAGGCTGGTCCATATATTTCCTTTACATTCTGGGCCCAGCGTGGGGTTTGGCTGAATTTTGAAACTTTGAGGGCCATGTGCTTTTGCCATTCCCTGCAGGGCACAAAGGAAAAAGTGGATTTTTCAGACTTTTCTAATTTGCAGTGTTAGATGAGGGTCTTTCCTCGTTGCTCAAAGATTCAATGTTAAAACTTTCCTGCTTAGAGCCAAAACAAAAGCCCTGCTCACACACACCCCTCATATATGAGATGTGACCCCTCCTGCTTTTCCAGATACTGGGGGGACCTACAAGAATTATTTCGTGTGAAAATTCAGTGCAGCAGGAACACGAAGAGCTGGCAGAAAACAAGAGATTCTACTGAAGGTCTCTCTTTGTTTTTTTCAGAGATCTCTGCGCCAGAAAGAATTATAAAAACAAAATTCATTTTGGGACAGAGAAGAGAGACTGTGCAGACCCCTGGTGTGGAAGGGCTGGGAAATTCCTCTTGGCTTCCCCTAATGTAAAAATTCAAGGAATCCTGAGCCCTGAGGGGAGTTTAGGAGACATCCAGGAAAGGGGGGGAGAGCAGGACAGGGGTGTAGGATGTAGAGGGGACAAAAAGTATGTGCTGCAAAGTCAGACTAATCCAAGGGCTTGGGCATGAGGGCATTGGAGTGACTCATGAAGATGTCCACGGGCTTACTCAGTCTCCATCATAAAATAAAGCAGTTCCCAGATTGCTCCCTGTCCATCATAAAATAAAGCAGTTCCCAGATTGCTCCCTGTCCATCATAAAATAAAACAGTTCCCAGATTGCTCCCTGTCCATTATAAAATACTTCCCAGATTGCTCCCCATCCATCAGAGTGTTTCACTGTTGGTAAGAGGCTGGAGCAGAAGTCAGCAGTGGCACAGGGCTCAGCTCCCTCCACGTGGGAATTCCCTGCTCCCATTCCCAGCCTTTGGAAGTGCCCAGCACTCAGCAGGGAGGAATCTGCACAAATTGGGCACCCAGCAATTTCACTCATCACAGCCTCGGGATCAGGCTGATCCTGATCCTGATCCTGATCCTGATCCTGATCCTGATCCTCATCCTCATCCTCATCTTCATCCTGATCCTCATCCTGATCCTCATCCTCATCTCGATCCTGATCCTGATGCTCATCATCCTCATCCTCATCCTCATCCTCATCCTCATCCTCATCCTTCCCCACTCCTGGCTGAGCCTCTGAGCTCACAGAAACCTTGATTCCCATGATTTGTGATCCTGCCTTGCTGCTGCTGGTTCCAAGCTCTGCTCCTGGAGTGCTGCTCCCTGGGCCAAGCCTTCCACTAAATGCCATTTCCAGATAAAACCCTTGACTGGTGGATTTTGGCAGCTTCTACTCTTTTCTCTGTGGCTTTAAATAGCAAAATTAAAGATGTGCCTGATAGGGAGCTCAGTTCTCTATCACACACATTTTACCCAGATTTTTTTGGGCAGCCACTTGCCCTGGGGGCTGTGACTGAGGACATTTGGATGCACCAGAGCTTTTTTATGAAGGAAAGCACTGGGGACACATTTAGTTCAACCCTAGCTGCTGTTCAGATACTCCAACATCCTTTAATTACTTCCACTCCTAATTGCCATTCCAGTGACATCAGGCTGGTTTGGAAAAAGAAAGGGAAGGTGGATCAGAGGAAATACCAAAGTGAGCATGTGGAGCTCACTGGGGCTGTGCTTCACTGTCAAAGTCCAGCCCTGGAAATCTCCTGTGCAGCTTTAAAAAATGCAGGTTTCTGCTGCTGCCCCCAGAATTCTCCTGCAATGAGAGCTGAGAGCATCTTTGTGCTTTTTCTGGTGACCAAGTGACCCTTCCTGCATCCCAGGACCAGATGTGTCACATCCCTCAACAAATTTGGGATAGAACAGGTTTTCACCCTCATCTAAACTGCCTCCAAAAAGCTCAGATCACCTTCCCTGGCTGTACCTGAGGAATCCCCTGTTGGGCTTGGAAAGCTTTTGTGTGCATAAACTAATTAACAGCACAAATATTCTGTATGCAGCCCAATCTGAGATGTTAATCCAAAGTGCAGTAGGTTGAGTTATGGTTTTGTACAAATAATTTGTCATAAAATGAACAATCCAGGGAATGTGTGAAAGGGCAGAAATGACCCAAATGGATCCAATTGCTCTTACTCAGAGCACACCAATGCTCACAGACAAATATTTTGTACAAGATTTAAAGAAAATACTGCAAGTTCTTACACCAGAAACCTTCAGCAAACCATCTGCTTCGTTTTCTCAGTGTTCTTTTGGGTATGATGCTGTTTCTTAGAAGTTCAGGGAGTATTCAGAAATACTTTACTTTTTTTTTTTTTCCTTGCTTTAAATGGCTGAATTGGTATAAAGAGATTTCCAGTTGGTTTCGAATGTGGCAGCTTCAGCAGGAGGCTCATATATCACCAGCCTAAAAAAAGGCTCCTCTGCTTTTTATAACGTTTTCCCACAGTAAAGCAAATGTTTGGGAGTAACACCAATTAGGACACACTTATTTTTTTTGGGAAAACAACCCCTCAGTGCCTCTGCCTTGGCACAGCCACACTCATCCTGCTGGACTCTGGAAAACCAAGAGGAATTTGAGCTCCTGAAGCTTTTATCTACTGATACAAGGTTTAATTGAAATCTCTGTGTTAACAAGCTTCATTGCCCATCCAGTATATTCAATTTGTAGAAGACATTGCAAAATTAAACAACAACAAAAAAATCAATTTCAAACGTGCTTTGATTTCAAAGCCATCGGGCAGGACCTAATTTTTATTCTTCAATCTTTAATAATTTTCAGTGTTAAATCACTGAAATGGCTGAGTTTATTCCAGTACCCAAAAGGTGACTTGGATTGCTCAGATATTAAAAACCTTCTGGTGATCATGTCAGAGGGTAAAAGATACTGAATTTTTCATGCACAGTTTAAGGTGTAAGAATTTCTTTGCAGATTGCTTCCCCACGGGCTGATTCTGAACCCTCCCACTCTGTACCTAAAACCTGTGCCAGCTGTTGGCATCTGCACCATCATTACCACATCAGTGGCAATTTCTGAGCAGCAAGACCCCAACCTGTGCTCTGAGGAGTCGAGAAGAAGCTGAGCAATGAGCAAAAGGAAAGTGGGAATTTAATGGTAGTCATGGAACTAAATGAGGAAATTTAAAGAGCTGGAATTTGGAGTAAGGTGGGAAATCACTGGGATGATGTTTGTATGGTCTCTCCTCCCTGCTGAAAGCACCAAATAAGTCAGGAATTCTCCAAAGGAGAGCTGGATAAATGTAATGGCCAGAATTCCATCAGTTTCATTGCTGGAGAGGAACCTGGGGGGAAGAAGTGTCTGAGGAGTCGATACCTTGGCACTGAGCAGCTGCCACAGTTTGACTTTCCTGCTCTCTGCATTGCAGATGGAATTGTTTGGGCTGGGAGCAGAGTCAGCCTCCTCAGCACAGTGTGGCCACAGAGACCCCAGGGAAGGTGAGAGATAAATCCAGGCTTTGGGAGGTTGAGCAGAGCATCACTGAGCTCGGTGCTGGAGGGGAACTTGGAGGGCAAGGTTAATTCCTCAGTAACACCAGTAACACCAGTGCTGTCCCAAATCCTGGCATTCCTGGCCCTGTCTCCCTCTGCCCTCCAGCCCAAGGAGGGCACCCAGGGGCTGTGCTGATGTTTTATTTCTTCCTAAAAGTGAACCAAGCTCCTGCCATCCACAGCTGCCCCAAGTCCCTCACCAGCCTTTGCCCATGGGCATGGGGATGTTCCTCCCCCCTCTCTGTCACAGAATTTGTGTTCTCTTGTTCCCCTCTGTGCCTGGCACTGATGGCAAAAGGAATCTGGACCAAATTCCAAGGGCTGAAATGATTAAGAAAGGAACCTGGTGAGTAAAGACCTGAGCAGCCCTGAAATGTGGGCAGCACCTCCAGCCAGGCTTTCCCCCTGACCTCCCTGGAGCCCCAGGAACACTCAGGAAATCCACATTTTCTCCCTCTCCTCTGTAATTACCCCTCTAATCCATGAGAGTCAGTGGTGATTGGTGCCTCTGTGCAATCCACACTGGATTTTGGGTAGCTTTTGCAGGCTGTTCAGGGGTTAGAGCTGCCAGCTGCTGGAGCACAGCTCAGGAATCCTGCTCCAGGTGCAGCCCAAGGTGTGGGCTCTGCTGGCTGGGCTGGCACAGCCCAGATTCCCTGGGCACAGCACGGATCCTGAGCATTCCTGCTGCAGGGGCAGCCAAGGTTTGCTGCTTCAGCTTCTGTTGAAAAAGCTGGACAAGCCCTTTGGAGCACAGGCTGTTTATTCTGCAGGTAACTGTGGGGAGGATGTGAAATTCCCCAGGGTTTGTGCCTGCCAATCGGCCCCTTTCTGCAGAAGGAATACATTAAAATCCCTGAATGAATCCAAGAAAATCAGTGATGCTCCACAGTGTTTCCAGAAGCTATCCTCTTAACTATGAAAAGATTATAATGTGCTGAAGAACAACAGCCTCGTGCTGTGCAATCCATCCACCACCCCAAAAAAAAGAGAAAAAGTCCTTTCTGTCAGAAGGAATTCCCCAATAAACAAGAGCCCATCTCCCTTACACAATTTGCAGCGTCATGAATGAATAGCTCAGTAATCCAGCAAAATCCTCGTGCTTAATGAGATAATGAAAAGTCATACAGCTGATGGAAAAGCTCTCCCAAATCTCATTAACCTGCCTCTTGGCTTTTCTGATAACAGCAAAAATTGGGAATAAATCCGGGGGGACAGGGAGTTTGCTGTAAAAGAAAATGAGTTTTGGGGAGCAGGGGAACTAACCTGGCACCTGGCCTGAGAAGGGGAAGGCAGTGAAGGAGCACCACGTGAACAAAAATTGAAATATCAAAGAATCAGATTCGAAATATCAAAGAGAATGATCTGTCCACAGCTCCAGCATGAGCCCCAGGACAGAGGGATAGCCCCGGGCTCCCAGACAGCTCCTCCTTTTAAACCCTCAAGTGATCAAACACAACCAGAAACCCTCCCACACCGAGCGAAAAAAAGCCACAAATTGGTGAACGCTCACAAGCTGCTATTTTTAATCACTCAGCCAAACCTCGAGGGGGGAAACACCCATTGAAACCTGAGCTTTATGTGCGACACCTTACGGGAGGTTCAATCCTTTCCCCTCTACCCCCAAAGATTAGTTTAAAACTTTTGGCGTTTGGGGACAGAGAGGTGACACCTGCTCAGGTGGCTCTCAGGAGCACGAGAAGGGTGGGAAAACTCAAAAAATCATCACGGAGCGCTCTCCTGAGGCACCCCAGGGGACAGCAGCCACCCCAGGGGACAGCAGCCCCCCCAAATCCCGAACACGGGCGGCTCTTACCGTGCTGCAGCAGCCCCTGGAGGGCACAGAGGGCCAGCAGGGCGCTGGTCCGGGCCACCATCCCGGGACAGCTCCTGGTCCGTGTCAGAGCCCTCCGGAGAAGTTTTCCTTTCGCCGCCACAAGTTTGGGAAAGCGGGAGCGGGGAGGGAGGCTCGGGAAGAGGAGTCGCCACTTGTTGATCGCAGTGGAATTGTTCTTCCCATTCACCGCTCCATCCTGCGGGCTGTGTTCGCCTCCCCTTCTTCCCGAGCTTCTCCTTTTGGTTTTTTTTGGTTTTTTTTCCTTCACCTCCTTTCCTCAATCACCTTTTTCCTTCTTTTCCAATCCCTGCCGTGTCCGGGGGGGGAACCTTGCTCTGCTTCAGAATCCTCCCGGGCGAAAAAAGCGGAGGAAAAACGCCAGGAAAAAAAAAAGTTTGGCGAAAAAAAGTTTGGCAAAAAAAGTTTCCCCCTCTCGGCGAGAGCGGCAGCGCTGCGTTTGGGAGGAGGGATGGGATGGATCTCGGCTCTGGGATGGAGCTGCAGGTGCGGCAGGACGGACAGATGTGCCGGCAGGACAGGAGGACACGGAGCTCACCTGGCTCTACCTGCCCGGGTCCATGGCCGGACCCCCGGCTCTGCTGTCCGCCTGTCCGTCTGTCTGTCTGTCCCACACCCCTGGGCTGTCGCAGGGAAGTTTGATGCGAGCCCGAGATTCTTTATAGGGACAGGAAAAAAAAAAAAAAAAAAAAAAAAAAAAAAAAAAAAACGGGGGAAGGAGAGACGTCACCAGGCGAGGCGAGGGGACTTCACTCCGGCTCTCCCTCCCTGTCACTGCACACAGCTCCTGGATTTCCTCTTGCTGCTGCCTGAGATGGGGCAAAGGAGTGAAAAGCGAATTTTCCGCTGCTTGCCGGCATCGCCTGTCCCGAATTCGGGAGGATCAGGTGGCACCACCTTCCCGCAGGGGACAGAGGTGACATCCCCTGACCCGGGGCTCCGGGAAGGGGACAGCACCTGAGGAGCAGCTCTGTCCTGCAAAAACCATCTCTGTGCCCCCCTTCCCCCTGGTATTTCACAGTTTGGGTGTTTTTTCTGCTGCTGTGTCCTGCTGGGATGTCACCTCCACCCTCCCTCCCTTGCTCTTGGGGAAAATCCCATATTTCAGGGAATCCCCATGATATATTATTTATATTTAATATTATAATTTAATTACAATTTACATATATTACCATATTATTATTTATATTTATAGCTATAATTTATTATTTATATATATACATGGCTGCCATCCCAATCCCTCGTGGGTTTCTCACCTGGGTGCAGACAGCTCCACCCACACCTGGAGGCTTCCAAAATTAGGAGAAGCTTCCAGCCTGCCCCTGTGCCTTGTCCTTGCTATGCCAGGCAGGATTTCAGCAGGGATAGGCACTCCAGCCCCTTTTCCCTGGTCCAGGGCTGCTCCTCCAGCCACAGGTGCCCCCTGAGCTGCTCTGAAGGTCACAAACTGGTGGCAGGAGATGTCCCAGAGCAGTTAAGGGACATTTCTGGAAGTGCAGCCAGCACTGAGGTCACCAGGAGAGAGCTCTTCAATGAATATATCAGATATGTGGCTTTGAATGTAAAAACACTGATAATGAGAGAGTGGTGGAAGCCCCACAGCTGACCCCATAGGTTGTCATTCCAAATAATCCAAATAATCCAAACAATCCAAATAATCCAAATAATCCAAACAATCCAAACAATCCAAATAATCAATCCAAATGATCCCAACAATTCCAATAATTCCAATAATCCAAATAATCCAAACAATCCCAACAATCCAAATAATCCCAACAATCCCAATAATCTGAATAATCCCAACCCCAACAGGTGATCCCAATTGGAGTCACTGCTGTTACAGGACCCACAAAGCACTGCCAGTCCCTGTGGCTCAGTGATGGGGTTGGTTTGCATTTTTTTTTTGTTCCTCTTGCTCAGTTTGTTTGCAAAAGAAAAGACAGGGCCAGCAGGTGCATCAGATTTTTACTGGATTCAGATCAGGGGGTTTTAGTGACTGGTCTGTGCTCAGACCTGAGTTTAATCCAAAATCTAAATCCTTAATGCCCATAGCAGCTCTGAGTTTTTCACTGCCATGCACTGGAGCAAAGGGAGATGCAGGTCTGAGAGTTACAAATCCAGATCCAGCACTTCAGAAGGGCAGGGTTGATACCTGGTGTGGAAGTGTCTCAATTTCAACAGGAAATTGGCCACAGGCCCCAGATATTCCCAGGTTTAGGAACAAGAAGCCTCATTTCCCATGCACAGTGTTAAATCATGAATGCTTTTCTCAACATGATTTTCATAGAAATGCCCAGATCGTTGTCAAGATGACAAATGCATTTTCTCTGCCTAAAATTAATTTTTAGGATGCACAACTTTCCCCAGATATGGGTTCCAGTAAAGGAATCCTAAAGAACTGTGGATAATAGTAAAGATTGATCCCATAGGTGCTTAACTGGAGAATCAAAACTCTAACATAATTATAGGACTGTAGATTATTTGTAATTTATGGGGAAGTGTTTAAAAATTCATTAGAGGTTACTTCCTAGCTGGTAATAAATTGTGTTGTATTTGTGTAATGCCCCAGATAATCTTTTATCTGTTGATAAACGTAATTGATCTTTTAATTGAGATTAAATGCCTCTAGTGTGTGGTTTCACAAGGAATTCACTGTTAGAACCTGGGCAAGCAGTCCTGAGTTCATAACACTTTATTTTCTCCCTCATAATACGAAAAATAAAAGTTTTAATGAGGGCAAAATTTGTTCCTGTGCCTGGAGAACCAGTTAGAGCTTCTCCAAAGGAAAGCAGAGTTCCCTGGCACTGCAGCCTGTTCTGCTCACACAGATGGCAAAAGCCATTTGCTAACTGGGCTAGAACCTCTTCATAAAAACCCATTTCTCCATGGCAGATATTCCATCCCAGGAGCTCAGAGCTGTTCACCAATATGAACATATATCAGCCTCAGCATGCTCAGGGCTGGAAAAGATAATTTCCTTCCTCACTTTGAGGTTTGCAAGGCACCCAGCAGTTGTAGCAGCATGACCATAACAAAATAAAAATAAAAATAAAAATAAAAATAAAAATAAAAATAAAAATAAAAACAAAAATAAAAATAAAAAAATTAAAAAAATTAAAAAAAATAATCCAAACACAAGGGAGTGAAGGTTGCTGTGCCTGTGTCCCAGACAACTGGGATGGGAAGCATAACTAGCAGGATTTTGGCTGGAATTCCAGGATATGGAATATGATCTTTGTAGGTCCAAGGCAGGGGGGTTTGTGGGGCCTGAGTAACCCCAGAAAATGCTTGGTCACCCTTTGTGATATCTCCCATCCTTTCTGGCAGAGTGTCATGTTAATCCCTTCTGCCAGCTTGGCAGAGAACAATTCCAGAGCTGGAAACCCTTCCCTTCATCTCTGGTTGTGCTCATCCATTAAAGGGGTGTCTTGGGTTGCAATACAACCCAGATGTGGCCAGAAATGTGGATTCTGTCACCATCTGTTAAACCAGCTGGGGCAGTGACCCTTATCTCTGTGGGAGATATCTCCTGTTAATGGGCCAGCTGTTAAACCAGCTGGGGCAATCATCTTTATCTTTCCCACAGCCCATCCTCCCTCCAGGAGATATC
>JAOTQP010000099.1:18337538-18358303 GCA_026413545.1 Cichladusa arquata
AATAAATAAATAAATAAATAAATAAATAAATAAATCTTAATTTATTATTAAAAGAAAATTATTTTTTTCCATGATCCAACCAGTCTGCATTAAGGGTCTTGGTAGCTGAGCACAAAGGAAAAGGCAATCCTGGCCCCAGGATTGTTTGTTCCCAGGATTTCCCAAGCCCAGAACAACCTGTCCTGATGGGGATGGAAGGAATGGCAAGAACTGAACCTTGGGATTGCTGCTGCCAAGGAGCTTCCAACTGTTTGGGGTTTAGGAGAAGTTCAGCCATCTGAAAGTTCATTATCTGAGCATTTGGCAAGATGGAAATCTGGAGGAGAGAGTGTTCAAAATTTACTTTTCATTAACAGGAGCTAATTAAACCCTTGAGCCAGCACTGCCCGTGCCCAGAGCAGCAGCCACGTCTATTTTCAGCTTTCCCTCCTCCTGCCAAGCCCATTGCTCCAGAGCAGCTTCGTTTTCCAGTGGGAACTGTGGGACAATGTCAAGCACCACGGTCTGGATCTGCTCATTTGTGGCTGGGCTGGGCAATTCTTGCCCTGCTAATTTTAGCTGTGCCTTGCAGGGTGAGTGTGGGAGCAGCCCCAGGCTCAGGGTTTAATTGTGGAAGAAGCCAGCAGAGCTCACATGATGGAGCCTTTCTTTAATTCTTTAATTCTGCCTTGCTCATGTGAGCTCTGCTGCACTCCAGGCTTTCCTGAGGATATCATTTATCACACTTTGCTTCCTAAAAGCCTTTTCTTCCTCAGCAGAACCTCACCCCTCCTGTGGTTTCAGCACAAAGTCTGGGAAAAGGGAATTTCTCCTTCTGCTGTCTTCTCTCTGCCATGGTCCTCTTGCATCTTTGTTGGGTGTGGACTTTGTTTTCCTTGAATAAATTTATTTTTAGCTCAATAAAGTGCACTTGAGCTCCCTGGGGAAGCAGCCTTGTTCTTCCTGCAGCATTTAGGGCAGGGTGGGATTTTCAGTGGCAAAGCTGCACTGAAACACTCGTGGTGCTTGGACTGGAGCTTTATTTCCTGGGAAAAGCTGAAATCCTGGGAGTCCAAAACCCTGACTGATGCTGGAGAAGTGAGGAGAAAGGGGGAGTAGCCAACATAACCATGATTAAAACTGGGAATTCTGTGAGTGTCCAGCAAAGATAAACCCTGACACCACCTCAGCCTTCCAGTCCAGCCCAGTCCTGCCCAGCACTGGAGCCAAACAGAAATGAGGCATCTTCCAGAGCAGCTTTCATTCATTATCAGCCACAAGTCAAGAGGAACAATTTTTAAAAAATTCCATTTATTTTACCTGCACAAGCGTTCCCATTATTTAATTAATTCTGCCTTTGCTGCTAAGGCTTTTTGCAGCCCCCTCAGCCTGGAGCCTCCTGTCCAAGCACAGCTGGACACAGCTGGCTTTGCTGGTTCTCCATGCTCAGTTCCAGCTGAAGGATCCCCTCCACACGGTTTGGGTAGAATCCCTCCAATCCATGGTTATTTATCAAAACCATCTGTTTCCCCTGGCACCCAGGAGCCCACCACAACCCTTCTGTTGGTTTTCAGACTCCATTTCAGACCCAAGTGAGCAGCCCCAGGTGTGAACAGCAGCTCCAGATGTGGTTTGGGGCAGGGAGGAATAATCCTGGCACTGAAGGCAGTGCCCCTTTTTCTTGGAATTCCTCCTGGGAATGGCAGAGGGATTTTAACTGGGGTGAGGGGTGGAATTCAAACACTGAAACTGGGGTTTCTGCAGCAGTTTGGATCAGCCTTTTTTTGTGTTTGCTGCAGGAGTGAGGCTTTTACCTCCATTTATCACCAATGAAAAGCCAGAAGAATTTCAGAGCCAGGGCAAACCCCAGTGCTGAGCAGGTTTTCCCTCTCTCTCATGGCTGTCAGCTCTGGAAGTTTGGGCACTGGTCATTCCCTAAGTGTCAGCCACCCCCATTACCCTGCTGCCACCCCAGTGGGTCTGTGTGGGGAGTGGGATGAGCCCTGGGGGAACTTTGGTGGAGCAGCCTCTGGGAACGGGCTCTGATTTCTTCTCCACCCCACAGGAGAGGGCAGAACTCAGCCCCTGCCACCCTGCCTGGAAATCATCGGCGTGTCCCAGCTGCAGGAGTGGATGGGAGAGCCCAAGCACCCATTTCCCTTTTCCAGGGAAGTGCTGTCACCCCCCCCTGGGACCCCCACACCACCAGGGATCTCCTTCTTTGGAGGCTGAAACCACTCAGCTGTAAGCAGGCAGCAAAATCAAACTGTTTAATGGTGACAGGAGAAACACATCCAGCCCCCCTGGCTGGGAACACACCAGGGGGACACATCAGGACCATCTTCCATCCTCTTCCTCCTGCCCCAGGCAGGCTGGGAATTCCACAGGGATCCAGGGATACAAACCTGGAGTGTCACAGCCCCTGCAGCATCACTGTCACCTGCCCAGGCGCCTCCAGGATCCAGCAGGAGCAGCACAGGGGGCTGTGGGGATCCTGCTCAGTGCCTGGGCACAGGAACAGCCCCTGTAGGGTCAGAGCCCCCCAGGCTCCCAGCACAGCTATGGGTATTTATTGAATGTGCTCCTGCTCTCCTTTGCTGGTCCAAAGATTCGGGATTTCCTCTGAATTGCGTGGAACCACCGCAGCAGCAGGGCTGGCCAGGGGCTCCTCTCGTGCTGCCCTGGATCTGTGGGGAAGTGAAACTTTGAGGAGAGCAGAGTGCTGGTCACACATCCCCTGCAAAAGCAGCCTGAGGGGTTTAAGGCAGGTGGGGACAGGGAAAAACCCTCCCTGTTCCCTGTGCAGACAGCCCCACCCCGGCCACGACACCAGCTGAGGGTTTTGGGGACTGTCCCAGGTGTTTGTGTCACCTGAGTGTCCCCTGGGACTGCCAGAGCCCTCTGCAGCTGGCCATGGGCACCAACGGGCCAAAAAAAATAAATCACAAATAAACTAAAATCAATCACAAAATCCAAACAACGTGGTTCAGGACAGATAAGGCAGCAAGTGACAGAGATGTTGACTGTCAGTGCAATTTCCTTGTCTTGTCCTTTGCTGATTTAGGGCTGTGTAAAACCAGCCTCTGTAAAAAGCACCCATTTTCCTGTCACCTCAGCTTTGTGCTGTCAGGCTGCTCTTTTTTTTTTTTTTTTTTGGCACAGAAAAAGCCCAGTTTGGCTGCTGAGGGGTTAAACCAAGGCACTTTGCTTTATCCAGCTTCCTGAGGACAGGAATTGTGTGATGGAAAAAAGCCTGGAAAACAATTCCACTCCAAGATGTGCTACCATCCCTCCAACTCAAACCTCATCACAGGATGGGTGATGAAGGAAAAGCTACAGAATGTGCAGGTGAGGCAGCATCAGAGTGGGGTTAAACCAGCCTGGGCAGTGCAGCTCAGCTGAGCTCAGCCCAAACTGCTCCTCTGGGGGCACAGCAGTGACAAAGGACTTGGTGACACAGCAGCAGGGACTCCACTCCTGTAAATCACTTCTTTGCTCAAACCTCACATTTCTGCAGTGCTCAGGGGATCAACCCAGCCTCTGCAAAACCAGACTTAAAGACTGCTGCATTTAGGATGAGGCACCTCTTAAGTCCTAAACCATTTCCACCCAGGGCAAACCATGCTCTGGGCAAGGGACAGCTGCTTTTTGATTTCCTGTGACCCTGCAGAGGTTTGAATGCACATCCACACCTGAGGATTTACTGAATAAAGGCTGTGCAGCTTTTGTAAAGGTGAGCTAAGAAGAGAAGCAAATACACCAATAGATCCTGTAATTGCTTCTCCAGATGAAAAGCAGAAAATGAAACTTCTCTTCTGAAGTTCACTCCACTGCCTTCCAGGGCTGGCCATGAAGGGAGCCCTGAGTGCCTTGGAGCTGATTCTCAGAGGTTTTTATAAGTGAATTTAGTGGCAGGATTTGCTGTGGAAAAAACAGATCCTGGCAAAAAATGTGTCTCTGTTCCCATCCAGCTGTGAAACGGGAATAAAGGAGAGGCTCTTGGTGTGTTATGGGTCTGTGTGCAGAGCTCTGTGTGTGAACAAGATCTGCTTGTGTCCAGAGCTCTGTGTCCAGTCTTGGGTGTGTCCAGCTCTGTGTCCATGTGTCCAGAGTTCTTTGTCCAGTCCTGTTTGTGTCCCCAGCTCTGTTTGTCCAGAGTTTTGTGTGTCCCCAGCTCTGTGTCCAGTCTTGGGTGTGCCCAGAGTTCTTTGTCCAGTCCCCTGCTTGTCCCCAGCTCCGTGTCCAGTCCTGTTTGTGTCCCCAGCTCTGTTTGTACAGAGTTTTTTGTGTTCCCAGCTCTGTGTCCAGCCCTCTGTGTGTCCCCAGCTCTGTGTCCAGCCCTCTGTGTGTCCCCAGCTCTGTGTCCAGTCCTGTTTGTCCCCAGCTTTGTCCAGCCCTGTTTGTGTCCCCAGCTCTGTGTCCACCCCTCCTCTCCCCCCAAAATGTCATTCACAGCCAGCACTGTCACATCTGCCAGGATGCCCCACACCAGGCAGCACTGATGATTTCTTTATGATACATAAAGAAATGTTCTTTATCTTCCTGTTCTTTATGTTAACCTGCTCTCCTGGATGGAAAATAAATCCTGCCCAGTGCTCCCTGTCTCATTGCTGTTTTGTTGGTACCAGGAGAAGAGGAAAGTGTCCCGTGTCCCTCAGACAACACAAAGGCCACCCTGGTTTTAGACAGGGAGGGAAATTTGGACAGGAAAAGCTTTTGAGCCATTTCCAGCCTGGGGAAAAGGCTGAGCACAGAGATCTGTCAAACCTCCAAGAGGTGACAAACTCCTGTGGCTGTGACAGGAGAAGGTGGAAATCTTCACCAGGATGAATTTTGCCTGGAGAGAGCTGGAAGAAAAAAGGATGTGAACATTAAAAGCATTTCAGAAATCCCTTCTATCTCTTTCCCGTAGCAAAGGTGGGAGGTGCAGACAAATAAAGACAGTTTTACAATTTGTACCTGCAGCTTTGGGGATTATATTTGTAGTTTAACAGCTCCTGTCCTTCCTTAGCAGCTGAACCCTCAGTGGACAGGGCTTGGAAACACTCTGAAAATGCCAGTTATTCCCATTTCATCTCCCCAGCACATGCAACTTCAGCTGTTCCTTATAAACCAGCACAGCTGGTGCATTACCTGCTCTGGGATGCTGCTTCTTAGCTCCAGAGCAACAGGAAAATGGATTTTTTGGTGTGGATTGGGATGTGTAATCCCTGCACCATCACCCAGACTGAAAATCTCATTCTTTCAGGAGCAAAAGCTGGTCTGTAACACCACAGACCCACACAGGGATAACCCAGAGATGGCTTTGCCACAGAGCCCTTCACAAACACCCCTGCCATGTCACAAACACGTCCCTCACCCAGAGCCAGAGCCCACCCTGCCCATGGATGTTCTGAGCTCCAGCTGAGGCACAGACACACCCTGGAGCACACCCCAACCCTCCCCACAAGAGAAAGGGGCTTTGGAATGGGTTTCTTTGGTTTTGGTTTTTGTTTCATGCAAGCCAAGTTGGGAGCAGCTGAATGCTGGGTGGCTGGAACAGCTGAAACCAAACAAATCACAGGGGAGGCACAAGTTGGCCATCAGCATTGCCATGGAGGGCTCTTCCCACTGCTGGAGAAGCAAGCTGGGCTGGGGGCAGGCTGCAGGGCAGGGAGGGGGCTCCTCTCAAGCTGAGGAAGCCCCAGTGGTGCTGCTGGGTGCTCGGGCTCCTGGTTTGGGTGTCTCGCCCATCCCGAGCGGATCCTGCGCTCCCGGCTCTCCCCATCCTTCCCCAAGCTGGGGAGTGCAAAATGCTGGCAAATAAATAACTCTGATGGCAAATAAAGAACTCTGCTGGCCAGTAAATAGCTCTGCTGGCCAGTAAATAGCTCTGCTGGCCTGCACAGGCAGCGGTGTGGCAGGAGAGGAGCTCTCCAAGGGGAGGTTCCATACTGAGCTGATTTTGGGCGAGCTGAAGCTGCTCCCTCCTCCCGAGGGACTCCTGAGGGACACAGCATCCCTTGGAGAGGTGACCCAGCACAGCCTCTCCACTGCAAGCAATGCAAGCAAGAGAAAAAAGCTGGGCTGGAGGCGTTGCTGAAGCAGGAGGCGAATGTGAAGCTGAGATGTTTGAGCTCCTGAAGCTGCTCAGGGCGCAGAGCACTTTGTGCAGCTTTGCCTCTCTCCTCTGTCTCATCCTCTCAGAGCAGAGTTCTTGGGGTCTGTGGGTTTTTACCCCTTGGGGTTTGTGGGTTTTTACTGCCCTGGCTGGTTCCCTCAGCTGTGGGACAGAACCCTGGCCACTCCTCACCCCGCCAGGGCACGGAGGAAAGTCCTCGCTGCAAAGGAGAGATGTGGCTGGGGTTATTTCCAGCACCATCATTAATTATTCCAGCACCAACTGGGATCATTCCCAGCACTGTGGGACAAGCACAATCCTGGTTTTTTTTTGTGGCACTGTGTTGGTGGCCACTGCAGCCCCAGCCCGTGCTCAGCCTTGGGAGAAGGGTGACCCCGCTCTGAGGAAAATGATTTAAAATGCCTTCAGTTGCCTTTTCACTTCTTTTTATTTAATTCCATAAATATTTTCATAAGGCTCAGTGTCTTTACAACACTTTTTTTAAACACTTTTTTTTTTTGTTTTATACACACAACTTTGACACTTGTTTGACAGGGTCAAACAGTCCAATATAAACAAAATAATAAAACTGGCAAGTGCGGATCAGCTGGGTTACCAAAATCCTTTTTTTCTTTTTTTTTTTCTTTTTTTTTTGCTCTTACTGTTAAAACCCCAAAAGCACTAAAATATCAGTATTTGGCTTCAAACTAGAATTTTAAAAACCTTTTTTTTTTTTTTTTTTTAAATTCTCTGCTACAAGTCCCTGTCGTCATAGTGCCTTTAAGCTCCTACAGACTCTTCTTTTCTTCTTAAGGAAAAATAAGCTTGGTGATGCCATGCAGAACTTACAATAGCTACTAAATATACATGTTCCCTGAAATGTAGCTGCAATGAAAAGATGACAGAGCATAAAGAGAACAAAACCAGAAACCCAAAGCACCACAGTGTACTATCAATAACATTGCAATGGACGGCTGGTGCCCATCCAGAAACTGAAACAAATTTCAAATATATTTCTCTATGTAGTATTTTCTATTTACAACTGTTAGATGCACCTAGGTTGGTTCTTGTTTGACTTTTTGGAGAGGGTGGGGAGGCGAAAGTCTTGAATTTAGATCCTCTGTTCTAGTGTCTAGGTTAAGGGTAATGCATGTCGTTTACCTAGGGAAGAGGGTTTCTTTTTATTTTATATATATATATATATAGATTCAGCCAGAGAAATACCGTAAACATGTAAGTTTGTTACAACTCTCTTTTCCTTTGTTTTTTGTTTTTTTTTTTTTTGTTCTGCATATGGAATGGGAAGTGGGTTCCTCCTGAAAAAGTCTGTCCCAGATGCTCAGTCAAGTCACCCCCGTGTGCGCTGTCCCGCACGGGCTCCAGCCCTGCTCCCTGCTCAAGGGGCTCAAGGGCACCCAGTGCCGGTTCTTCTTTGTGCCAGAGCTCCATCTCCTGCAGCACCTTGGCAATTTAGGGAGGGCAAGAGCTTTCTTGAAGGCCCCCCCGAGAGCCAAGCCCCTCCTCGTCCCTGCAGGCTTCCCACTTAACAAAGAAGCTGCGAGTCCAACAAGTGGCCTTGTCAGATCTTGATTTATGATGCAAATAATGGTGTGGCGGTGGTGTTTCTTTTTTTCCTAGTGCTGAATATTTAGGAAGCATCTTCTCATAAAAATTATGGATGTCTCATTCTCACTCTCTGAGGCACAAAACAGTAAATGAACAGGCTTAACTAATGTGCTTGTTACTTGGTTGGCTTTTTTTTTTTTTTTTCCCCTAAGCAATTAAAAAGGCAAAAGGAGTAAGTGAAATTTTCATCATGTTGACAACATTTTGGAATCTCTCTCTCTTTCTCTCTCTCTCTCTCTGCCTCTCTCCAGCCATTCAGAAAGAGTAAAACATTTCAGTTAACTGACAAGAACCCATCTCATGCACTGCTTTAAATACCCATTCTGTTAAAGGAACAAAACAATATTTGCTATGTACCCCATATTAAAATCTAGCCATAAAAATGCAAAGATACAAAAGAGCATAAAAATAATTTCTGATACAAAACTGGGTCACTTCCTATTTGGGATTCTGGGTGTTTGCCTGCTGCCTGTCACAGAGGGGCCACTCCTCCTCTCCAAAACACTAATCTGGCTTTGCTGGTTATTGAGAGCATCTAGATTTGATATTCAAAAGTATAAGAGGGATTTTTTCTTTTCGGATTTAAATAAAAATAATGCCGCCCTTGTGATATGCCCTGAAATAAAACAGGCTCCATGGAAACAATGAAATCACACTCTCTGCTCTTCCCATTGACTTGGATTTCTTAGGGGCAAAAAAAATAATAATAAAAAAAGGTATCTCCACACTCTTTGTCCTGGGGTGCTTATGTGGTGGATCAGATTCCACAAAAAATGACAAATACCGTGATCAATCACTTCATCCCACTTTTTCAAAGGAGCTTGCAGAATAGCTCTGCAGAGATTTCAAGTTCATCTTCTAAATCTGGTTAAACAGTCTCATTTGCCCTAGGAAAAAAAAAAATCCTCCTCCTGACAATGGTCTGTTTTACAAGCTTAACCATAAGCTCCTGCACTTGCAAACAAATGCACTTAAGGCTGAAATTATAGGAAGGGTCTTTAAAAATAGAGCTGTGACTCTCCAGAGGGAGAAAAAGAGAGAGAAAGAGACCTGGAGCCACGGAGGGGCTGGATTGGACCAGCACAGGCTGGACTGGGCACAGAACCACGGGCACAATGGCCAGAGACACCCAGAGCTCCTGGCAGGAGGGAGCTCAGGGTTCAGCTCAGGGCTGGGGTTGGGATCCTGGCACTAAAACAGGGCAGAGCTCGGGGGACCCGGCGTGGGGAGGGCACTGAGAGCAGCCAGGGGCCTCATTTTGGGGTCACTGCTCCTGCAAATGGCAATTAGGGCTCTGTTAGGGTGCTGCTGTGCAGGCTGAGCCTGGCCAAAGGATGGGACCTTAGTTCCTGAAGACAGAAAACTTGGCTTGTCGGAGCCTCGGAGCCAATTTTCCTCTCTGCAACGGAGGCATGAAGCCGTCGGTTTTTAAGCTTTTATCTTTGCATGGGAAACAAAGATAGGAGTGGGCTTTTCAAGTGTCTCAGCTTGAAAAGAAAATAAATCAAAGATAAGCCCAGAGAAACAAAGCAAAAAGAAGAAAAGCCCCTGATTCTCTTTTCTCCGTCTTACTCTGAGTGTGAACAAATCACACCGAGCTGAGAAAAAGACAAGTGCTTAAAAAAGAAAAAATGCAAAAAAATGAGGAAAACCCATCTCTCACTTCCTAAAGAGCTGCTTGCCCTTCTGCTGGGTTTCACCTGCCCACGAGAGAACAGTTAAAGCCAGAGAAATACTGAGCAGCAGAGCGGGAGCACGGGGAGCACATCCAGACAGGCACGAGTCAGACCGGGGGATGCAGGACAGGGAGGGACAGACAGGGAGGGAGGGGAGGCAGCAGAAACCTCCCAGCACTCCAAAAAAAACAAACAAAACACAACCCCCCCCATAAATAAAATCAAAGAAAATATACACCAATGTAGTCCATGAGGAAGTTCCATGACGGAGTCACACAAGCGAGAAAGCGTTCTGGGATGCCAATGACGACCCGGATGGAAATGAAGGAAAACAGGAGAAAAAAACCAAAACCAACGACAAAAAATGTCCAACCAATGGAGTAATAAAATAAAATAAAACAGGTCACATGGTTAGAAATCATTGGTGCTTCCTAGTATCTAGTAGCAGATTACTTCCCAAAAACAACAAAAAAAATAGTTTTTGGTCCTTCTATATATATACATATATGTATATATATTATTATTTTTAAAATGTGTGTATACATATATATATGTATATATATTTAGTTGCAACAGTGCTTCTCCGAAAAAAGGTCCATCTATAAATATAATTTTATTTATTTTTATTTTTTAAATTTTAGTTCTTTTTTTTTTTAAGTTAAAATTCTCCATCTCTCTAGGTATTATTTTTTGAATGGTGTTAACCTGCTGAAGTTTTGCCAGAATGGTGCCTGGCTGCGTCTGGGTTCGGTGAACTCGAAGACCTGGGACTGGGATATGCCATCTGTCACCATGTATTGTCCCTGATTTAATGGATCCTGGGGTGGTGGGTAGGCTGGAGGAACCGACTTGGAGTAGCTCACACCTGCATCGATGATTGGGGGGAAAAAGAAACAGATCAGTCAAAGAGCAACCGGGTCGATCGTCGTTCTTCGTCATGCTACTGCTCCTCATCCTCCTCCTCCTCGGCTCCCACACGCCAGGACGTGCCAGGGCTGGCCAGCCTGCCTGACCTCTCAGCTCCCTGAGGCTGCTCCCTGTGCCAAAGCTCCGGGCCTGGCACACAATCCATCGATTTGTCGGGCACGTGCTGCCCGCCCTCATGGAAAAGTCCTGTGCGAGCCAGGAGAGCCCGCCGAGGCCAACTCGTCCCAAGTCTGCTTGAGCAGCTCCTGATCCGAGCTCCTGCTGCCCCTCCCAGCTCCCAGCTCTCCCTGCAGAACAGCCTTGCCCCACCATGCCCCTCTGAGCAGCCCCAGCACGGCCCCAGCGCCGCCCCGCTCCGCTTCCCGCACGGAACGGAGCCGAGCTGCTCTGGCAGAAGCCCTACTCATTCTTTAGGACTTTTCCATAGGGTTTGCTCTCAATTCACCAGTCTGGTTTCAGCCCCAAAAAAGGCTGCACACATGGCAGAAAAGGCAGATTCTGCTCAATCCAAACTGGTGGCAATGGATGGACTGGCAAGGCTACGCTTTTAGGGTTGAGATGTTCAATTCCCACTCGGGTGAGCACAGCTCCTGTGCAGGAACGGGGAGAGGGGACGCTGCCCTCACAGCTTCTTGACATCCTGCTGTCAAGGATGGTGTGGAAAGGGTGGCTCTGGGTGACTGAAGTGGAACAGAAGGGATGCGTGTCACCGCCCAAGCGCAGCCTACGGGGCACAGTGACACAGTCTGGATGTCCTTCCCCACAAGGACAACCCCTCCTTCAGCCTCGGGGCAGCTGGAAACCGTGACTGCAGGAAGGAGAGAGGAGCAGGGCTGTGGAGCAGCTTGCTGTAAGCTCTGGCCATCTCTGGATCATGCAGAACTGCTCTTCCTTCTGCTGGAGCCTCCCCGGGGCTTTAACCACAGCAGCGAGGCCACTGTCCCCGAGCAGCTCATCTGGACAGCGGGATGGCATCCCCCACCTACCTCACAGGAGGGTTGTGAAGCTAAATTAATTAATGTTTGTAAAACACTTTGAGATCCTCGGCTGGGAAGGTGCTGGAGAAGGCAAAATACGGTGATTAGCACCCAGGTACCAGAGCAAGGTGTGCACAGCAACTCCTACCACACACAGACACACCAGCGCTGGCCGGGCAGGGGGGCGGCACACGACGGGCACTGACACACAGGGACAGCCTCACGAGGGCACCCACAGAGCTCACCACGCTGCTGGGCCACCTGCTGGGCCACCTGCTGGGCAGGCAGCACCTCTCTGGGGCAGCAGCTAAGGTGTGTCTTTAGGGGAGAGGGTTGGTTCGCTTCTCGGGATTTACCGAGCGAGGGTGAAAATCCTCCGGTGGTTCAGAACAAATGGAGATGTCTGCAGTATGTCTAACTGATTTCTCCTTTCTGATTTTCTCCTTCTTTACTGTATTTTGTGCAGCTCTCTGTCCACTGTAGAGAATAACCAAGATCGTTCCTCACAGTGGGCAAAAATTGCTCTGCGATTCACACTCGTTAATCTTTAACGAATTCATCACAATTAGCGTTTCAAACTCGCTTGGAGATGTTCTGTACCTGCATGCTGGAATATTTACTCATCAATGACTTCTCTACTCTGTCTTCCCAAGCTCCTGCAGAGCCGAGGGCAGCCCCAGAGCTGTGCTGGGGTCACACCTGGGCAGGGGCAGCTGCAGGAAACCTGGCACAGCTTCTGCACCACCCTCCTTGGTACAGAACTCCAAGGAACAGTTTGAATTTCAGTCACTGTGTGACTGAAGCCCACCAGGGCAGGGCACCGAGCTCCTCTCTGCCCACTCTTCCCATCCCTTCTGCTCTGAGCTGCCCATCTCCAGGCTGGCCAGTGTGTGCCCAGTGAGACCAACTGCAGAGGACAAACTCCAGCCCTGAGTCCATCCAACCTCCTCCTGGAGGCCACCAGCCCTTGGCCAATTTTCCCAGCAGAAACTGGTGATGGATTTTAGGATCTGTGGGAACATTAGGATCTGTTACAGGTCCCTTACATAAATCTGCTTTGGCTCTCAGACTGACCAGGAATTACCTCAAAGGCAAACAGTCCTCGTGCCACCAAAACTCCTCATGTTCTACAACAGAAGAGCTGTGAATCTAAAGCTGCTACTGAGGGGGGACACAGAAATTGTTTTTGGATTTGGAAGTCCTTAAAGCCACCTTGCTTTAGTGACCTGGCCCCAAGGCTTTGTGGCTGGGCTCTTTGGTGCCTCTAAACCAATGTGAGGAGGGTGAACTAATGTATTTTAATGATGATACAAAATGCTAGGAAACCTCCTGGATCAGCAAAATGCTGTGCACTTGGAAAGCTGAAGAAGCAGAGAAAGGACAGTCTGGCTGATGTCCACTGACAGTGATGGAATTACTGCAAGGAATGGAATCCACAGTCTGTCTTCTCCAAAAGGGAAAAGGGCAGACTCCCCTGGCCAGATCACTGCCAAACCCCATCCAGCTCTTTCCCAAAACTCCTGGAAAATGTCTGTCCTTGCTTGAAACACACCCATGCACAGCCTGCCCCTTCCCTCAGCAGCTCTTCCCACAGCTGTGTGTGGCCCTGTGGATCTGGGCTACTGGCATCAACATCTGGGCTGCTGGCATCAACATCTGGGTTGATGATGAATGCCAAAAACTCCTGGCTGGTTCTACTTGCACGAGCAGCTGAAGGTTTCACATCTCTCTTATTTATCCAGCAACCTGAAGGATCAAACCTGTGATCTCAAGGACATGCACCATGGTGAGTGGGACATGCAGATAAAACCACTGTGCTCTGGGAATTCCAGAATGCATTTCCTTGTGGAACTGTGAGACAGCACTTTGGTGCCCCAAGAATGACTTCTCCATTTTTTTTTTTTTTTTTTTTTGGACATAGCCATGTTCTGGAAAACAGAAACTGGGAGGGGAAGATTCGCCTAATCTGCACATCTTCCTAAGAAAGAGCAGCTCTGGGAAAAGTCTGGCAGGCAGGTATTTTTCTGTTCTGCTCTGAAGTGGTTTGCTCCCTCATCAGAACTTGGTGCAAAATCCTCTCATGAGGGGTATTTTGTTTAACATGCAAAGCCATAACTCCGCTGCATTTCACCAGGAAGAAAGGAGCAAAGTTCTTTTCCAAGGCAATTTTGGGCAGCGTGGAGAGCAGAATTCAAAGCACAAAGGGAAGAATCGATGGAGAAGTAAAGATTTCCAGGCACAGCAGCCAAGTCCACCCCACGGGCAGAGCTGGAGCTCCTTCTGCTGGATTGTGCCTCATTCTGCAGCTGCACGGAGGGATTGTTGACAGGGAGGGGCTGGGGAGAGCTGAAATTCCCAGATTCATCATTTGGCTAGACAAAACTGGTGAGAGATGCTGCGCTGTCACTTGAAATCATGTCTTTTTATAGCACCAAGGCAACGTCACTTGGAGCCTTTTGGATTTCTCAGCTCAGAAGGAAACAATTAAAAAGATTTAAAACTGCCTCGTTTTTCCCTTCTAGGTTGGGGGCTTTTTTTTTGTGGTTTGGTTTTTTTTTTTTTTTTTGAAGTGTGTCTTGTCTTTGAGGTTCCAACACGATTTCAGCAGCACGTGAAGCATGCTGGTAACCCACAGGGACTCGTGCAGAGGGAGCATCCCTGGGCTCACACCACACAGGCACAGAGAAACACTCACATCTCCTCCACACAACCACGGAAACTTGCCTTACAGGCTCTTTACCCCATCCTCCACACCTGGGAGATTTTCTCTTACCCTTCAAACAGCAGCTGTTTGCCAGGTTTTGTCCCCACTCTGCTGTGGGACAGTGACATTGCCACCCCTGCTGGCAGTTCTGCCCTGCCCAAGGAACCCCCCAGCTCCCTCAGAGCTCAACAGCAGCTCAGCCAACTTGCATCTTTCAGGAAATTCTCAAAAACCCCACAAACTCAGGTTCCTCCTGAATGCTGTAACCCCCACACCCCTGCAGGGAAGGCAGGGATGTACCTCCAGAGCACTAATTGCTGTGTGGTTAATTATTCCTGTCACAGCAACGAGTTTGAGTGAAAGAAAGGAGCAGAACTGGCTGGGTGGGTGCAGCCCTTTGCCCTCTTCAGCACATCTCACCAGAGGATCTCAAAGCACTGCCCCATCACTCGCTGGGGCTGGCAGAGGATGATGTGTGTGAGCTGGAGGTGAGGATGGAGCTGTGAACAGGAACCCCCTGCCTGTCCTCACCAGCTGATTTCCTCCCTTTCCACCTCCCTACTTAATCACCCACCTCACACTTGCCCAGCTCCAGAGGAGTTTCAGTGGTGCCACAGCCACAGCCAGGATTTCACTCCAGGCCCTGAGAACAAGCCTTAGCTCCCTTTTCTAAGCACCAGCCTCCCTTGTCTGTTCTGCTGGCTGCAGCTTGAGAAATGCAGGAGGAAGCACTCATCTCATGTCCTGATGTTCCCCAGACAACCACAAAATCTACCTACACACACTGAGCTAACCCCAGCCTCTGGAGTCTATTTATCAAGCCTGCTACTGCAGCCTGATGTCATTAGAGCAGACATTAAGATAATGATTCCTCCTGTGATAAGAAAAGCTAATCGAGGCAAGATGGAATAAATGATACTGGGGCTTTATCCATCAGAGCTGGGTGAAAAAGAATTCCTGCCATCCTGTGTTTGTACAGCCTCCCTCTCCTCCAGCAGCCTGCAGGCTGATCTCAGCTCACTCTGTGCTTTCCCTGACAGGATTCAGGGATCAGCTCAGCCCTGGAATGCTGCTGCAGCTCCTGGGGAGCAACTCCTTCCTAAAACCCCTCACCAAACTCAAGGTGCAGGAGTATCTGGGCTCACAAACTTGCTTCAGTAAGAATCTCAACTTGTCATTGATGTCATCCCAGGAGGGGCATTAACATCTCACCAAAGAACTGCCCTGGGGGATTTGCTCAGCAAATGTCACCTGTACCATGCTCAGAGACCCCCCAGACAAGGATTTATTCCTGATTTGCCTTAGTTTGTAGATCTGACTGGCTCCTGGAGGACTCCAGCTGCATTCCTGATGCCATCAGTGGGATGCTGCTCATGGACCCACAGCAGGGAGTGTTGGTGGAGTCAGGATTTTACAAGAAATGGGGTAAACTCTGAGATTGCCCTCAGTCTGTGGGGAAATACCACTGACAACACGATCAGCTCCCTTCCTCCACCTCCTGAGCTGCGAAAAAAGGGAAGTGACCCTGATTATCCGAAAATGCAAATGCCCCTCTTTGTTTTCAAGCAGTTGGGCTGTGGCTGCTCAGCTCTCATCCCCCGAGGCTGAGCCTACACGTGTGAATCCAGGGGAAAACACGGCAGGGCCACGTCAGTCTTGTCTGCAAGATAAATCCCAATAAAATGGGATTAAAGAGAGGAGAGGGAGCCTGCTCAGCCCTGTCCTAGGAGAGCCTCCAGTGCACAAGTGGGGAAGTCAGAAGCTGTTTGGTGTCTGGGTCAGGGTTTTGATGACATAGTTGGCTGTGAGCTCAAGTGATCAGAAAGGAATAAGAAAATCCAGTGATTCAGAGGGTGTTTGGTGACAGGCCAAGGCAGTTCATGCTGGCTGATGATTTAACCCCTACTGGGTTTGCATGGCTGGGTGTTCACGGGCAGGTTTAGTGGCAGCATCTTGCTTACCTCATCCCAAAAACTTGTCAGGGCTGAAAGCATCTCCTGGGGGAAATGTGCCCAGGGCAGGGAGAGGAGCTGGATGTACTGTGGGGCTCAAGAGCTCTCCTGAGGTGGGAAACACCCCCAGCTCACAACAAAGTCACTTCTTTAAATCTCAACAGATATTTTCTTTTCCAAAAGTGGGAAATGGTGCTTTAAGAATGGAGTCTCCTTCCTCTAATCCCCTGACACCACTGGCTGGCAGCTGCCAGGAATATGAACAAATATCCCTTCTGTGGACAGGCTGCCCTGTATGGGGCCAGATGTGGCCAGAGCTGGGATCAGAGAGGGAACTGAGTGTTCTGCAGGCTGCAAACACCAACCCTTGGAGGGAGGATCACAAGGGGCCAGGGAACAGAGTGCCCCTCATAGAGCTTCCTCTTTCAAATGCTCAGAAATGGAAAAAATTACCTTGGGTTAACCCTGGTTTACATTAAGGATGGATTGGAGATCCACAAAGGTTTTCTAGGCACCCTTTTGTCCCTTGGTGGGACCCAGGCTCTGCCCAGAACCTGCAGCCTGCAAAGGGCTTGGGTTGCTTTTGTAAGAGAAAACAATTAAATTTCTCCCATTAGTGCACTATTTCTAGGAGACACCAGACTGAATTCTGTTCCCACACTGCCACTGAAGGGCAGCAACCAAGAGGCAAAACCTTGAACCAGTGCAAAAGGCAACCAGCAGCAAGCAGCCCTGCTCTGTGTCAGTGAGGTGCAGAGCCAGCACTACCCATTCACTGGATGTCTAATGGACTTAAAGGCCAAAAATTGGTTTAATGCTGTCTTAAGGCACCTGGTCTAATATGGTTATGTTTTTCCAATCCAATAAGGAGTGCAAATCCTGGGATACTGCCCATCATCAATGGGTCTGGCAGGGAGCCTGGCCCTGCACACACTGCTGGGCAGACCTGAGAGGCACGAGGAGGCTGCTCAGCACCCTCAGCTGGGCATCAAACTCCTCCCAAAACACTCAGGGTGTTCTCACTTCATCACCTGGATAAAGGTCCTGCTCTTTTTTAAAGTTTTAAAAGCTGAGTTTTAAGTTTCTTCTGCTGCTCTCCCCCTCTCCTGCTGCAGCCAGCAGAGGTTTAAATGCCTCCTTCTCAAACACATGCCAGCCATCTCCAGAGCAATACTTCTGGGAGGTGTGGTACAACAGTGCATGAAATAAGCAGCAGTTTATACTATTTGAAAAATGTTTTTCTGCTTCACCTCTAACAAAGTTGATTGCATTTTCCATTTCACCTCCTTCACGGCTTTTCTCTCTTCCTTAAGTGTTCTGTGACAGGGGAATTACCATGGTTTCCCATTTAAGAGGTGCAGGGAACAAGTGAGATAATCTAGGAACAAGTCTGTAATAGCCATCCTGTGCCACAGGAGCTGTGCTGGAGGCACCTTGAGCTGCTGAGCCTGCTGCAGCCACTGAGACCAGCCTGCATTTAAATAAATAAATACTCCTATTGAATACAGCGACCTGTTCCTCCCTCTCAATGGCTTCCCTGCTTTCCAGGTATAACTGATGCTCCAAAAGCAGCTCTGAGCCCTTCCCAACGCTCCTGTGGGAGGGCAGAGGCAGCAGCAGCCCCTGGCACGGGCACACCTGCAGCCCCAAGTGCTGCCAAGGTCTTTTCAAAATGAAATGTTGTTAATATCTGTCAAATGCACAGGGCAAGATTTTAAAAATCGGTCACCAAAAGCTCTCAGGAGTTTCCTCCTACCTCTCTCCCCTGAGCAGTGCCAGCAGCTCTGCCAGCCTTGCACCTCTTGTTGGCTCTTGGGCACAAGACAAATCCCAGAGTACCAAAACTAAAGAGTTCTCAGTGTCAATATTTAATTTAATCAACCTGAGACTGGGCTATGATCACCACAGTGTAGGGCAAAGCATACAGAGCTACTGTTATAAAGACTCTGTTTGTTATTTTTCAGATTTCACGTCCCAAAACCAACCAGGTTGTGCTTAACTCAGAGCTGGGGTGTGACTGAACTTCTGCCTGGCTCGAGGACTTAATCCCACAAAAAGAACTGCCAGTGCCCCAGCCTAAGCTTGTTCTTCACTGAAGAAATGCTGACTGCTGTTTTAGGAGCTAATGAATTTCACAGTCCGAGAAGCCCAAGATAACAACCCCTCCTTTTTCATCTCAGAGAGAAAGAGAGAGAAAGACAAAGAGAGCAGACAGAGAGCAATTGCTGTGTGAGACACAAGTCCTGTCAGGCAGATTGTATTTGTCAGGCTGCAAGTCCAGTGATTTACGTGGGAATACTGGCAGGCATGCTCAGGCACCTCTGAACTGTGTCCCTTACTGGCTGAACAGCACAATTATTAATTAATACCTCTATTAATTAATAACAGAATGAAGTGAGCAGCTGGCAATAACCTGGTTTTGTCAGGGCAGTCATGCAGGTCAGGCTCCCTCAGGTGCAGCTCCACGAGCCCTGTGGATGCTCCCGTGCCCAGGGACAGACATGCAGGTGCTGAGGGGCTGGGACAGGGGACAGTGTGAGGCACCTGGGCCTGCTCTGGGTGTGCACACTCTGAGCTTAGAGCATCTGGCCAGGAGAGCTTTTGTAGAGAACATCTCAGGAGACAACAGAAGAAATTAGTAGAGAGGAGAAGACTGATGACAATGGAGAGACACAGCAAACCAAGGAGGTCACAGCTGGCCTGGCAAACAACTCCTGCACCAGCAAAGCCAGTAGACAACACACAGGTGAGGCAGAAAGCAAAGAGCTCCTTCAACTTCTGCAAAAACCCCCAAAACACCTGCTCAGAGCGGGGACCAACCTGCCTGCACCTGAGCTGAGCCAAGCCTTGAGGAGCTCTCTCCAAACCCACTCGCAGGCCTGGCTGTGCTAGGGTACTTTGGTAACAAATCAATACATCCATGACTGTGTGAAGCTCTGGAGAACTTGAGCAATGACCTCTCTGACCTTCCCTCTGGGGTGAGAATTTCCAAACCTGTAGCTGCAAGAGTTATTGCGAGAGAGAATTAACGCTGGCTTGGGACAGCTGAGACTCTGCCTAACACCAGGCAGGGCAGTGCTCAGCTGGCTGCAGCCTGCCTGGCTGGGGAAATGAATCTGACATTCCAGAGGTACAAGGTCTTTACTAAAATACTTTATTTCCTAGAGTTGATGCTACTGTGCTGTCTTTAAAAAGTTACAGGCAGCCCCAGGAAACAAGAGTGTCCCTTTCCAGCAGCAGGAAAGGGGTACTCCCTCTCCAGTTCCAGCATTTTAGCAATTTTTAATTTTTTTTTTGCTAATGGGAGACTTTGGGAATTAGCAGAACCTCTACACACCTCCGCACTCACTCCCATTTCAGCCTGAGATAAGCAACTGAGATAGATTTCTGCCCCCAGGGACAGCTTCTGGACATCAGACTGGAGACACGAGATCAAATTCATCTCTGGTTCATTCCATTGGCTTTCCACCACCCTCGACCAGAGATTAATTTGGCCCACAAATACATTAAGGAAGGATACAAAGCACAAACGGTATTTGATATAAAAAAGAGAAGGGAGGGGGAAGTTGAGGGGATGCTGGATCCTAACCCAGCAGGATTCAGCCCAGCCCGCTCCACCCTCACATCACCAGGCACAGAGCGTGTTGCCGGTTACCTTTTTGCTTACTGACTTTCTTTACTGTCATTGCCGCTTGCCGCTTTTGATTCTCAGAAATTTCAAAGCCTGGAAAAGGGAACACGGCAAACACAATTCAGAAGTTGCTCACAAAGCCTCCTTTTCCTTCTGGGGAGGGGGATGCTCTGCACTGTTTGCAAACACAGAATGCTCTGGGTGCTCTAATGAAAAGCACCTCTGCCTTGGCCTCTCTCTAATCTCACTCTGCAGGGGCTGGATGGAAAGTAAGATTAGAGCCATTTTTATTTATGTCATAAATATGCCTGGTGCTTTAGAGCTGAGCAGCAAACTGAGCCTGGAGTGACACTGGTCACAGTTTAGGGGCTGTCACTGACTTTGCTGCCTCCCCTCTGCACAAAACATCCTTAACCAGAGCAGGAGGATGCAGCCAGGAGACCCTGGATGGCCAAAGACTTCCCTCTCCCACACACCCATGGAGCTCCAGGCTTGAGCTATGGGCACAATTTGTTTATTGAGGGCCAAAAAGAACAGTAACTGAGCTGGAAAGAGACCTAGTTATGATAAGAGAGCAACCAAGGACATTTCAATGCTACCACCAAGAAAATGTGGGCTCCTCCACCCATTGGGGCTAAATTACACACTACCAACAACCTCCTTTCAGATTCATTTCCACATTCCTCACCTATCTTTTCATCTTCTTTTACCATCTTCCTTTCTTCTCTGAAAGCTCTAAGCCATCGTAACTTCTCCTCCAGTTTCTTGGCAAAGAATAAGTGCATTTCCTCAGTCTCCTTGTTATGCAGTTTGAAGGCATTCTTCATGCTGACATTGAAGTCATCATCTCTCCCATCTTCTATATCCACCACTTCATATTTATCCATGTCTATGCGGCCTTTGTAATACAGGATATCCCTCCTGATCAGATCCTGCAGAGGGAAAAGGAGACAGGGGTTGTGGTGAGATCTCACTGAGAGCCTGAGCTCAGCAGGGAATTCCTGGGAGAGGGGAGGGAGAGAAAAGTGATGGTGAAAGCTGGGCAGACCCTTCAGTTCTTGGAAGAGAAAAGAAGTGATGATGGAAGTTGGTCAGATCCTTCAGTTCTTGGGAGAGATGAAGAGAAGAGAAGAGAAGAGAAGAGAAGAGAAGAGAAGAGAAGAGAAGAGAAGAGAAGAGAAGAGAAGAGAAGA
>JAOTQP010000099.1:18362946-18373084 GCA_026413545.1 Cichladusa arquata
AGTCCCAGTGCATGACTGATAAAATTACATCATCCCACTGGGAGATGCTCCACCCAGGGGAGGAGCCAAACATTTCCTACCCAGATAAAACCTGAGATTTAAACATCAGAGCAGCCTTTCCCACTGGATTCCAGAGGAAAACCAGACCTTTCCACACCATGGATGGGGAGGGGTCTGGAGGGGCCTGGAGGAGCAGCTGAGGGCACTTGCTTTGTTCAGAGAGGGGAGATCTCAGGGAGGTCTTTGACATCCTCCCAAGGGACAGCTCCAATCTCTGCTCCCTGTGACAGGGACAGCACCCAGGGAATGGCTGGAGCTGGGCCAGGGCAGGGTTAGGTTGGATTTTAGGGATTTTAGGGAAAGGTTCTTCCCCAGAGGGTGCTGGCACTGCCCAGGCTCCCCAGGGAATGGGCACAGCCCCGAGGCTGCCACAGCTCCAGGAGCTCCCAGGGATGCCCAGGGTGGGGTCTGGGGTGTCTGTGCAGGAAAAGCAGAAATCCCTGCAGATCACCACAGCAGAGATGAGGAGCTCCCCAGTGTCCACACAGACCCAGCCCAGGCCAGCCCTGCCCATGGAACAGCTGAACCAGTGAATAGCTGGGGCTGGAATTAGTCAAGGACTAAGCCAGGCTCACAAAAACTGCACCTAAACACCAGCTCAGATCTGGGAAAGGCAGAGCTTTGGAAGAGGCTGAGTTGCCTTTGCCCTGAGCTGTGGGTGGGTCTCAGACCCCTGTCTGTGATTTCCCCCTGCCCTGGGCACTGACTGCAGAGCAGTTCTCCAGTGCACTCCTGAAACTTGTCCTGATTTTCCTGCTCTCTCTCTCTCCTGCCCAGCCTGCCATGAGCAATGAGAGCATGGCACGCTGCCACTGTGCCATGTCTTTGGGTATCTTTAGTCATCAGGGCTTTCAACCTTCCCTGACTTTTTAAAAAAAAGTCTCTGAGCCTACATTTGTGAAGTCTAATTGCCTTTACAGAAACCCTTTGAGGAAAGCAGCCCAGCCTGCTTTTCATGAACACTGAGGGGACGGTTTTCTGTAATATTTGTACATTTAATTTAACCCCACAGTGGGCTGAGTGTTAGATGGGACAGTGACAGTGACACTTGGTAGAGCAGCACCACACTGGGCCTCTCCTCAATCCAAATGAGACCCTAAAGCTCAACGAACCCTTTGGAGTGATTTTGTCCTAAATATCCTTGATATCAGAAGATAAATCTGCTAAGAGTTTGGATGCTGGGGCTGAGGGAAATGGGATCTGCTCAGCCCAGCCAGTTCAGAAGCTGAAGGATGGATCCAATCAGGGACAGGGGGATGTCCCAGCACCCCAAAAACCCCTCACAGCCACTCAGTTCCCATCCCAGCCTTGGCAGGAGTGTCCCAGGGGAGCTGAGCTGCTGGTGCTCTGGGTTTATGTAACTCCTCCTGCACAAGGACAGCTGTGCTGGGGAGGTCGGCACATCCCTGCCAAATTATTCAGCACTGTCTGTCTCCTGAGTTTGGGTAGAGACAGTTTGATTCATCCTCACGGAGCTGCAGTGTGGGATCCGAGAGGGGGAGGGCTGAGCTCACAGTGTTTGTGTGGCAATGCTGTTCTCACTCCATGGGTTCAGTGCAGCAGCTCTGGCATTTTGATGCCTGGTTCCAGCCCCAGCAGCCAGGCCAGGCTGAGTGCTTTTCCAAAAGCAGGAGATGGGAAACCCTTGTGCAGCCACATCACTGCTCTGCTGCCATCTCCAGCTGCTCCCAGGGGCTTCACACGGTACCCATCACAGGCCACAGCAGCAGGGGGAAGTTTTCAGCTCTGGAGGTTTGCCTGTGGGCCAAATTTCCACCCACTGCAATTCCAGGAGCTGTAAGGGAGGCACAGAGTGTTTTGCAGAGCATCCTGTAGATCTGTATGGTCACAGGAGGCTAAAGCTGATCCCTGCCCAGACAACTACACAGATGGTGGAGGTCTAAACTCAGCCCTTTCTGGATTTTCCTCCACTGAAAGGACTCAGAAATGTCTCTTTTCTTTGGAAGCCTGGACTGCAGTGGAGTCTGACAGGATTATTTTCTTTACTCCCTCTCTGCTGTTTGGGGCTGGCTGTCTGGCTACTGCTATTAACTGCTCTCATTTTGCTTCCCATCCAACCTGCTTTGCTGGGGCAGCTCAAGGGGAGACAGCAACAGCAATAAACCACCAGCTGGAGCTTGCATTGCCTCCTGATTGCAAGAGACACATAAAGAGCACAAAGGAAAACTAAATGTGTTTCATGCAGTCACTGATCTTTCTGCACTGTCAGGAAACACTAAACACGGGGTCTCATCAAGGACTGTTGGCTATTGGTGAAACAAAAGTGGAATTTAGAGCAGTAACTCTGTTAACCCTTCCTACTTCACACTGCCATTCCCAGCCTCATGCCACAGTGCCCTGGAGGCCTTGAGGGAATTCAAATTATTACCCAAAACGGAAAAAAGAAGATCCTCATCTGCTAAAAACCTCGAGCATCCCCAAAGTGATCACAATTAGCTGTGTGCCACAGGCCTGGAGGTTAAGCACCATAATTTGCAAATCTAAAGCATCTCTCTTAACTTCAGGGTGATAAGGAAAGTGGACCCTGTGCCTTGAAGGCAACATCTTTTAGTGTTACCATCATCCAGGATTGCCTTCATTTCTTGGTAATTATGGCCAGCATCCCAGAATAGGCATTTTTCTCCTGATTAGACACATATGGCAAGGCACAGCAAGGCACTGCTTGCTTCCTGCCCAGCCTATTCCCTTCTGCCTTCCCAAAAGGCAGCTCTGAATTTGGGTGTCCAAACAACTGCAGCATCCAGACTGGTGTTTCAGCATTCAGTGTGCTGAACCCTGAAATGCTTGATGAGGCCATTTCATCTGATCAAACACTGCTCTCTGAAAAGTTCATTTCACACTTTGTGACCAAACCTCTGTGTTCTCTTTGGTCATCTCCATGCCCACCTGACAGAATTATGGAATATCCTGAGTTGGAAGGGACCCTCAAGGATCATCAGAGTCCAACTCCTCACTGCCTGGCACCAGGAAAGAATTCCTGGTGATGTCAGGAGGTGACCAGCACTGTCTCTGGTGGCAAAATCTAAGCCAAACAGACTTATCAGTAAAACCCAGAAACGATTTTTGTGAAAATGATCTCTGCAAGGTGTTTGGCAGCAGGGAGAGGTGCCTGCCATGGTGTCAGCTGCAGCCCTCAGTGCAGATTTCCTGCTTGGAAGGAAGACTTCAGGACATCCACAGTGTACAGGGAAATAACAATAAATAATAATAAATGGTGGAAATAACATCTGCCAGGCAGATTTGAGTGCAGCCCTGGGTAATCACTCATTTCCCAACCCAGGTCTCTGAAAGTGTGGTGGTCATGGAAATGCATTCAGGAACTAAAAACTATTTATTATAGAGAAATCTCCACAGACTAAAGAAAAAGTCTCCTCTCCCAAGTAAACTGGTGAAAAACTATTTTAAAGATGTTAAACTAAGTCGTTTTCTGTATGTTTTCAGTATGAAAGAAGTTGGGAAGGAGGAAAAGTAGTCTAAAGTTTGTTGGTTTTTTTTCTTATAGTTTCTAGCAATAAAGTCTATCTTTATACCATTTAAAGTTAAGCCTGTTTCACCTTCCTATTAATCCTATCTCACAGCAAAAAAAAATTTCAAATTAGTAAACCAAAACCACTACAACCTGCACAGCCAACAGTGTTCCTTACACAGGAACACTGGATGGGCCAGCAAAAAAAAAACAACAAACTCTCACCTTCACCTGCAGGGTGAGCCCACAGGGGAACAAAGTTCAAAAACACCTTCACAGGTCAGGAGGGAGAGGAGGATGAGCAGGTAACTGCAAAGATCTGGAGGAGTGAGGGATCCTGTCTGAAATACGTGTTTGCCTTCTAAAGCCACCTGGGATATCTCCCATGCCTTCAGCAAACTGAAGCATCTGTGGCATATTTAAATAAGGAGTTAGCTCCTTATTTCTATTAAAAATCTCTCTGGGCCAACAAAGAGATAAAAATCAACCATAATAATTTTTTTTAAGTATTTTTGTATAGACTGTGTTGTGATGAGGGATGTACCATACCTATTAATTTATTACATCTGAAGGAAACCCACAAATACAGATTTTCTGAGGATTCACTGAGATGTGCCATCCTAAGTGGTTCCAAAGCTGCTCTCAGGGGTGTGTGGATCATATTCCATCCCTCAGTTTTAGGGCAGGGGGTAAGGAGGCCTGAGCTTCCCAAGCCTCGAGGTAAATGGTGCTTCCCAGAGCTGATCCTGCCACCTGGGATCTGTCAGGGAGCTCCAACAGCACAGACTACAAACCTCACATTTACTGTATATATGGGATGTGTGGTCCCAAAATGTGACCTAACACTCCCCTGAGTTCCAGATCTGGACACTCATTCTGGATAAAGGAAAGTGTGACCAGGATGGCAGAGCCCAGCTGGAACCTCATCTCCCCTCCTGCCCCAGCGCTGAAAAGCAGCAGCTGCAGCTGCAAACAGAGACACAGAGGGAGAACCTGCAGTGGGGTCTGAGCCCTGTGCCCATGGGGTCACCAGAGGGGCTGCCCTGTCACCCCAGAGCTGGGGGACACACACTGTGCCACCCTGGCACATCCTGACACGGAGCCAGTGATCCCCCCAGACCCCCTGGCACAATCCACAGGGGGCTTTCCATGCTGGCCCTCTCGTGCAGCAGCTCCACACCTCCCAAAATGCCTTTTTCATGCAGCAGGGAGGGGGGCAGTGCCACCCCAACACTGTCTGAACTCTGCTGTGAATTGCTGAGCACTCTCCACTCGTGCTGATGAGCACAGAAATCCCAACCCTGGTTTTCCCAGAGTTAAGGGAATGCTCAGCACCCAGTGCAAGCCAGACTGGATGCTGCCCTCTGAATCAGAAATTCAGGGTCACAACCAAAGAGGAGGAGATGACATTAAGAAGGAAACCAGCTGTGCACCTGCAGACTCGTCACAGCTCTCACTGCTGCTCTGGGGCTGTCAAGGAGGGAAAGGCACAGCAACAAGGAGGGGAGAACAAGCCCAGACATTCCAGAAGGCAGAATTTCAGTCAGCCATGACTCAGGAGAAGCAGTGCCACCCACTGCAGTGCCCGGGCTGCACAGGGGCAGTGATGAGTCAGGAGCCACCCACGTCCTGCTTGTCTCCTCGGAGGGTGCCAGGCTCAGCCTGTCCTGAGCCCAGGAGCTGAGACAGGAACAGAGCCCTGTGCTGTCCCAGGGACACGCCCTGCACAGCTGCAGGGAGTGACAGCAAACGCTGAGCTGTCACAGCCAGGACTGAGGAGCTCTGTCCCTTCGTGTCACACAGTGACAGAGAGCTGGGGACACCTCAGTGGGACACAGATCACAGCTCACCTGCTGCTATTGCCACCACAGCACACAGCACCAGCATCCTGCACTGCCATCCCACCTTTCCATGGGCTCCAGGGCAGGGAGGGGCTCTGTAAAACCCTGCAGGGCAGAGACAGGAGGCTGAGGCTCCAAAAGCCTCTCCCCAAGCGCCAGCACAGACACCCAGCACGGCCTGGCTGCTGCTCATCACCATCTCAATGCAGCAATTGGGCTGTCAGCCCCAGTGCCAGCTTCTGCAGCTCATACAGGAATTGCAGGGCTATCTAATCCCAGATCATACACTGCAGCCAAAACCTAAAACGAGAAGGGAGGCAACGAGCCAAACCAGGGGCACATGAGATAAAAGCATGAAAAGAGCAAGCAGAGGCTGGGTTTGCTGTGAGCACAAAAATGCCTCTGTCACAGTGTGCTCCCCACCCCGAGCATGTGGATTGTCCTTCCTCAGGGCTCTCCACATCCTCCTCTGCACGTGAAACCCACTTTGCACTGGCAAGCCAGCCCACAGCCTGCCCTTAGCTGTGTCCTTACCTTCTTGCAGAGAACCATCTGGTGATCAAAGAGGAAGAAAACTCGCTGCTGGTTCCGTCCATAAGGCTGGTAAATCCAGGACATCTCTCCCGTGTAGATCAGCTCCGAGCTGCGGTCCAAGATATCGTCCCCCTGCAGGGCACAGGAGCCAGGCTGAGTCAGCTGCTCTGACAAGTTTGTAAGGTTTTGGCCCTTCTGCAGCTCTCAAAGACACCCCCCATCTGATTTCAGACCAGAAACTGGGATTGGGGGATAATTCTGAATAAATGAAGGAGGTGTGGGTGCTTGAAACATGGTTCCTACAGCTCACATTGCAATGGGGGAAGAGCTGCCCAGGCACTGTCCCTGCCCAGGCACTGTCCCCACTCCCCTCTCCAGGTACCCCCAGACCCCTGGATCTTGCTGCAGGTGCTGGTGGCATCAGGAAAACAAAGCCCCTTCCTCCTGCCCATCCCAGAGACACTTTGAATTCAGATTCCCTGCACGCCCTCCCCTTAAAGCATCACCCCAAAGCACTTCCCCTCCTGAAATCTCCAGCCAGCTACAAAAGCCAGGGACACGCTGGGATATCAGTTCCACATCCCTGAGGCTCAGCCCTCTGCACTGCTGCCCCTCTCCTCCCTCACCCAGGCACTGCCAGTCCCTTCTCCCATCGCTCATTAGAGCTGCCCAGCTCCAAAATCCTCCAAAATTGTGGCTACTGTGGCCAGCCCAGCTGGCCAGGGCTCCCTGCTGGCTGCCAGAGTGCCCTCACCCTTCCCTTCCTCCGGCAAACGCTTGTTTTCCTCTCCCGAGTTTTTTTTTTTAAGGATTCATGAGCAGATGGTCTTGAAAACACAGTGCTCTCTCTCTCTCCCACTCTCAGAGAGAACAAATGCAGTCACCCTCCACTAATTGGGATGAGCTGGACTTTTTAAAAAGTTAATTAAAATCTATTTATTAAAAAAGGGTGAATTCACCACCACCTGCCCCGTGGGCATCTCGGTGGAAGGAGGCAGGATGGCTCCAGCTGAAAGGTAAGGAGCAGCATTCAGGAGCAAGACAGAGAAAAGCTTTTTTTTTTTTTTTTTTTTCTTTTTGGCTGTGAAATACTGCAGTTCTGGCTTTGATGCCAAGCTGGAACCGATTTCTGGGACGGGAGTGTCCCAAAAATCCCAGCAAACAGCTTGTCAGGGTTCAGCCAGCTATGGGGGGCACCCAGCTAGACACACACTTGTGGTGCTGCTCACACTTGCAGTGCCAAGGCAGCCAGGAGTCCCCCCCAGCCCTGATGAGGATTTCAAAGTGCTGCTCAGGTAAATGTGTAATTAACCTCTGAGCACTGATTGGGAGTGAGCTCTGTGTCCCCGGGCCCTGTGACAACAGCAGCTTCATTAAGTCACTGCATCACCAAGCTGCAGCACAGACTCCCAAATCGCCTTAGCCAGGGCTTCATCCACATCCCTGCCTCTCTCCTGTGCCTGTGCTGGCCCAGGGGCTAATGAGGGGTGATTCCCAGGGTCACTGCCCACAGTGACTGCCCAGGGTCCTGCTGCAGCCTGCCCAGAGCCTGGACACAGTGCTGCTGCCACAGCTCAGGGGGACACAGAGCTTGTTCTGGAGCCCCAGGACAAGCAAAGACAGCAGCTCCAGGAATTGTGAGCTTTCCTGGCTACACATGAGCTTACATGAAGAAGATTCCCACAACCTATGGATGGGAGCTTTAGGAGAAGGGGCGAGCTTAGGAGAGACTGGCTGCTAAAAATAGAAAGGCAGCTTTGTCTTTTACTCCTGTGGTAGCATCTGAAGCCTGAGGACACACAGAGGGCTCTGTAAACACTTCTACTTGATTAGCTGAATCCAAACTGTGTAGTCCCTGCAAGCAACATAACCCAAAAACATCCAGATCCGAAATGATGGGGTTTGTATTGCATTTCTTATGTGGGGAAAATAATTTCTATATCCAGTCTTTAGGCTAGAAATAGCTCATTTCCCACTTGGGGTGAGCAAATTGGGAAATACAGATTGCAAAGAGTTTGGGACTGGCACGTGGCTGGTCCTGCCCTGCTCCTCCAGCCTGGAGCCTTGGGGCAAAACCTCTGAACCCCCAAAGGCTTTTCTTGTCCTGGCACAGTTGTACCTCTCTGAAGAGCAAAAATTGTCTTCTCCTGGTCCCCACTGAGGAGCTCAGGGTGGGGGGCAAAGAGGGACCTTGGCTTTTGAGCTCCACTGCCACCGTGGCTCCCCCAGCACATCTTGGTGAGACTTCCACAAATATCTGTCCCAGTCCCACACCTCCAAATCGGTACAGAACCAGGAAAAAATTCCCTTTTTTCTTCTCCATTTTTTTCCAACTCCCACAGAGGCTGGATCATCTGTATCCTTCTGTGAGTTAAGACAAACCCTGCTGAAAAAGGAAGAGGCTGAACTTTTAGTAGCTCTGAACTGGCAGACAGAACACTGAACAGTTCAGCAGAGTGGCCAAGAGAAGCCCTGACTCCTGACACCTTTTCCAACCTGAGTTTTGTCCCAGAAGCCTCCAAAAAACCCTCCCCAGCCACATCCAGGGTTTTCAGTGCAGCACCCAGAGGCAGCCCGAGGAAAGCTGACTCCTCTGTTCTGCAGCAGGCAGAGCCCCAGTCCTTGGTGAGCAGGAATGGGAGCACAAGGTCACAGGATCTGGGCTGGCTGGGAGCTCCCTGGAGCCCTGCAGTGACACGCTGAGTCCCCAGGCACTGCAGGCTGTGACAGCACAGGGTCAGCTCTGCTGCTGCTGCTGCTGCCTGCAAAGATGTGCATCCCCAGCCCTGCAGTGAGCACCAGGCTCTGCAACGGGCAGCTGGCAGGAACCAAAGAGGTTTAAGAGTGTCATGAAATAAATGCAGGATTTAAGGAAGGCTTGGCACTGAGAGCTGCCCCCCTCCCCAGAGCCAGACACTTCCCTGGGCTTGGCAATGCTCAGAGCCCACTGGAGCTGCTCCCTGCCCCCTGCCCACCCCACCACGGCCCTTTGCTGTCCCTGCTGGGCACCAGGAGGGGATTTGTGCCCTTTCCCAGCTCCCAGGGAGCCAGCAGGGCTCCCTCGTGCCTGACACCGCTGTTCTGCAATTAGAGACTGACAGGCTGATTAGCACCCGGGGCTACACTCAGATCACAAAAGGGAACGCCAGAGAAACGCTGTCCTTTTCACCAGGCTCGGTTTTGATACCTTCTGTTGCTGGGGGGTGAGAGAAAAAAACAAAGAAAAAAAAAACAAAAAAACAAAAAAAGAAGGCTCTGTTTCAGTCCCTGCCATGGTTTTTTCCCCAGGAGGATTTCTCATCAGCTGTCCTCACTTTGGAGGTTACAAGCAGCTTCCTTTCGTGGCACTCTTGGATGCACTGAGGCAGCATCAGGCTGAGGCCAGCGATTATAGATTACATAATTAAGGGCAGCAAGTCTTGATTTAAAGGACCTGTAAATAACAGGAATGAGAAGAAATTTAAAAGGACAATGCTCATTAAATTTCTCAAATATATATATTTCTCCCTCCATGGAAATTTAATACTCTTGGAAGCTGCCATAGTGGCAGCCCATGGGAATGTTTGGGAGAAATATCTAAGTATCTACACAAACCCATGTAATCTGTTTAAATAGCAAATTCAAACCCATCCAGGCTGATGGGCAAGGCTATGCCCTGTGCCAAACATCCCCCAGCTGGGGATGAGGGACCTTCAAAGATGTCCCAGGGAACAGGAGCCACACCACCTCCCTCCTGTGAGAAAAAACTGGGCTGAAAGGGAGGGAAGTGTTGCTGGAGGGCTGGAGAGGGAGCCTGAACTGCTGCAGTGATTGCTGCTTCATTTTGTTTTGATGTGGTTCAAGAGCTGTGTGAAAAAGCATAAAACTGAGCAACTCCAGGTGTGCTGAGGCACAGACCTGTGTTCCATCTCCACACCATTCACACAGGGCACTCGGGGAGGCTGTGCTGGTCCTGAATCCTGCCTGCAGCAGAGCCCAGCGAGCTGGGCACAGGGGCACTGCTGGCACTGGTGGCACTGGTGGCACAGGACTCCAGGGACTAACAGGATCTGTATGGGGGGCAGGAGAGAGGGACCAGGAGCAGAGGGGAAGGCACGGCTGCACCTCTGAGCAGTGTAAATACAGAATGCACCTCTGAGCAGGGTGTCTTGGGTTGCAATACAGGATGTGGCCAGAAATGTGGATTCTGTCCCCATCTGCTGCAGCCGGGTGGGGC
>JAOTQP010000099.1:18380766-18398564 GCA_026413545.1 Cichladusa arquata
ATTTTCCTAGTAAAGAACTGTTATTCCTATTCCCATATCTTTGCCTGAGAGCCCCTTAATTTCAAAATTATAATAATAATTTCGAGGAAGGGGGTTTACATTCTCCATTTCAAAGAGAAGCTTCTGCCTTTATTGTCAAACACCTGTCCTTCAAACCAGGACACCCAGCTCTCTTCTGCTCTGGATTCCAGCAAGCTGCACTTAGGACCTTCCTATATTTAATTCCTATTAAGCTGGAGTAGATCTTTAAGAGGTGAACAGGTGTGAAAAACTCCAGTGAACCAGGCTGCAGACAGGCAGCAGCTGCAGAGAGGCTCTGAGCTCCCCCCATCCTGTCTCCATGCAGAGTGGGACGGTGCCAGCCGTTCATCTTGGGAATGCTAATTCCCTAAATCCAGTGAGAAAACCCCAGCAATGTTTTCCTGTCACGCTGAAATGAAGAGAAGACTCGGGACTGAACTTTTTGGGCTCCCAGCCCATGTCTGTGGCAGAGCTGGCAAAAACTTAGAAGAAAAAAAAAACAAAAACAACACGAGAAGCAGAGCATTTGGCCATGAGGCAATAATAGGATCCCATTAACCATGAGATGAAGGTAAATAAATGGTTTGTCAATTCTATTGGGGCTGCAGTGGCCACTTCCCAGTGCTCCATCAGAATCCAAGTCTAGATCCTTGCCAAGCATCACATGCTGGCTCTGGGGAGTGTGGATTCTGGTTTCAGCATTGTCCTGACCTGCTGCAGGGAAAATCCACAGCTCTGCAGGTGTGGAAGGAAAAAAATGAGAAGAGGATCATGTTCCTCTGTCAGATGAAGCTCACATCCTGCTTTTCCTGGGAATCCTGCGTTTTTCCATGTTTTGTCTCACTCCAGGGCTGGGATATGCAGCCACAGGTTTTCTCCCTGTGCTGTTACAGCTTCAGGGATTGCTCCTCCTAAAGCAAGGGGAGCAAACCTCACCCTGCCTTCCTTCCCAGAGCATGGAGCAACAGGAGAAAGGGAGTGTCCATGGCAATCCAGGGACACAGAGCTCCCAGGCTGTCACCCAACTGCTGAACCACAGGAGAGCTCCCAAGGCTCCTCAGAACACAGCTCTGTGTGATTATTGAACAACATGGTGAGTTTAAAACATCCCAAAGGGAACAGGAATGTGTTCCCAAAATAACCCAACCCTGCTGTTAGCACACTGCCCACATCCCCTTTGCTGTGGCTCCCAAATAACTCACAGAGGGTCATTTTAAACACCCTCCTGTTGAGAAACCACATCTGAGCTCCCAGGCAGTGCTGTGAGTCCTCACATGGCTGCTGAGGGGAAAACCCACAACCTGTGGGATCCCAGAGCTGCTTTCTGATACCCTGAGGTTCCCAGAGTCCATTCCAAGTTCGATTTGGAAAAGCAGGAATTGGATCTGAAGCCAAAGGCTCATCCAAATTGGTGATTTTGAACATTTGGCTACCTCGAATCACTCAGACTTGTGGGTCAGGTTGAAGCAGATCGATGCATCTCTGCTCACATCACACTTCTGCTCTTCTAGAGCTGGGCTTGGGAAAAACAAGCTGTCAAACACTTGCAGAAGTTTCTGAAACATCTCTGGCCTTTTCTGTTCTCACTTGCTTTTAAATGGGTTTTGGAAAAAGAAAGAAAATTGGCAGGGCAGGAGCAAATCTGCTCTTACAGGGCCTGATTTTTCTTCCACCTTATTTTCACAGCAGCAAATCCCAAGTGGTATCACAGGCAGTGCTCCTGATTCACACTGTCAGGCAGCCAGGCTGATTGTCCTCAGCAGCAGCAAAAGACATCCTGGAAATTTTGGGAGCTGCCGGTGCTCCTCTGAACTTAAACTCCATGACAAAACCAGAGATAGGACTGGGTTGAAAAGCTGAGCAGGTTTGGAGTTCTCCCCACACCAGGCTCCAGCTGCAGATCCTGGCCCTGTGCTCACTGTGTGCCCAGGTTCTCCCTGGGAGCAGGGAAGGAGCCTCTCAGATCACTGAATGCTAATTAGGTAATTTTTCCAGTGTAACTGGTAGCATCAGAAAGTACATCCAAGGGTAATTAGTTCACATGTCTGATTAGAACAGAGCTGAGTGTGTCTCCATCGAGAATTGCTGCTTTGAGAAGACTGAACTGTCTGCTGACCCTTTGTCCTGCTCCCATTTATCCAGGATATGACAGGGACAAGAGCTGGACAGAAAACCCCAATCCCTACAGGGAAGGAGCACTGAACAGAAAACCTCAACCTTTGTGTGGGAAGGAGCATTGGACAGAAAACCCCAACTCCTGGGTGGGAAGGAACACTGGACAGAAAATCCCAACCCTTGTGTGGGAGGGAATACTGGACATAAAACTCCAAGCCTTACCCTGGACAAAAAGCCCTAACCCTTGGGTGGGAAGGAGCACTGGACAGAAAATCCCAGTGTCTTTGTGGGATGGAGCACTGGACACAAAATCCCATCCCCTGTGTGGAAAGGAGCACTGGACAGAAAAACCCATCCCCTGTGTGGGAAGGTGCCCTGGATAGAAAGTCCCAATCTCTTTGTGGCAAGGAGCCCTGGACAGAAAATCTCAATCCCTGTCTGGAAAGGAGCAGTGGACAGAAAGCCCCAATCCCTATGGGGAAGGAGCACTGGACAGAAAATCCCAATCCCTGTGTGGGAAGGAGCAGTGTACAGAAAACCCCAACCCTTGGGTGGAAAGGAGCACTGGACAGAAAATCTCAATCCCTGCATGGGAAGGAGCACTGGACAGAAAACCCCAATCTCTTTGTGGCAAGGTGCCCCGGACAGAAAATCTCAACCCCTGTGTGGGAAGGAGTAGTGGACAAAAAGCTCCAAGCCCTGCCCTGGACGGAAAATTCCAACCCTTGGGTGGAAAGGAGCACTGAACAGAAAACTCCAACCCCTGGGTGGAAAGGAGCACTGGACAGAAAATCCCAATCCCTGCTGGGAAGGAGCACTGGACAGAAAACCCCAAGCCTTGGGGAGGAACAAGCCTTGGACAGAAAACCCCAAGTCCTGCTGAAAAGGAGCCCTGGACAGAAAGTCCCAATCCCTGTCTGGAAAGGAATGGTGGACAGAAAATCCCAACCCTTGTGTGGGAAGGAGCACTGGATAGAAAATCCCAACCCTTGTACGGGAAGGAGCACTGGATAGAAAATCCCAACCCTTGTGCGGGAAGGAGCACTGAACAGAAATACCAACCTGTGTGTCAGAAGGGGCACTGGACAAAAAAAATCTCAATCCCTGTGTGGGAATGAGCAGTGGACAGAAAACCCCAACCCCTGTTGGAAAGGAGCACTGGACAAAAAGCTCCAAGCCTTGGGGGAAAAGGAGCCCTGGACAGAAAGCCCCAATCCCTGCTGGAAGGAACCCTCCCCGTGCCTGCTGAGCTACCTGTGCTCCTGGGCTGTGTACTTGAGCAGCTCTGCCAGCTGCAGGGGGTACTTGCAGATCTTCTGCACGGGCGTCAGCAGGAAGCCGTCGATGGCGATGTCGATCATCTGCTGCAGCAGGCGGCACGCCTCGAAGAAGTGCTGGTACCTGCTGTCCTTCATCAGCTTGGAGAGCTCCATGCACGCGTCCAGGTGGTTGTTACAGTACTCAGAATAGATCCAGAAGCCGTCTTGCTGTGAAGGCACGAGGAGGATGTTATAAATGAGAAACAGAAGTCTCGATATTCAGCAAAATTTAGATTGCTTTGTTTTATATAGACAGAGCAATGCAGCAATGGGGGTACATGGGGGCCACTGCCCACTCCATGCTCCAACAAACTTTGGTTTGCAGCTCCCTTTTATAGCATGGCTTCCTTGTAGTCATCAATAATTGTTTTGTTTTGTTTTGGTTTTTTTTGTTATCATAATTCTGCCACGTAAGCAGTGGTGGTCCATTGCCGATGTGAGTCTCTAGACAATTTATCAAGCCGTAGATAACCATCTGGTCTTGGTAGACAAGGAAATGGCAGAAGTCAGGAAGTCTGTTCTCAGTGGATAGGCTGCAATTGATTACACAAAGTCAGGAAACCTGATTTTGCAGAATCTGTTGGGCCTTGTTTTGCAAGCTGTCAGTAGATACAACTTATTTAGAAAACATAATATTCATAACAGAGGGATTTAAAACAAAATGATTTAATCGTATATTTTCCTTTCTTTAGTGTCATGCTTCATTTCAGACCTAAGTAATCTGGTTTATACAAACCCCAATACTTCTATGATTAACACAAATCTTTTATCAGTTATCACAAGGAGGACAGGTCAGGCAGAGACCCGGGTGATCGATGCCACAGCAGGGCTGGGAAGGGCAGGGTCAGCTGGGATATGGGAGAAATTCCTCCTGCAAGGGTGGGGATGGAATTCCCAGAGAAGCTGTGGCTGCTCCATCCCTGGAAGTGCTCAAGGATGAGCTTGGAGCATCCCAGTCTATAAAGGTGTGCTGCCCATAGCAGGGTCTGGAACAAAATGATCTTCCCAACCCAAACCAGTGTGGATTTGTAGAAAGCACAGCCCAAGCAGGAGGAAGGACAGACCCTACAGTGCTTCTCCTGTTTGGAAAAGGTGCTGGAATGGAGGGACTGCAGAGAGGGAGCTGCACTCTGCCACATGGCTGAGTCTGCAGGTACAGGGTGTTAATGTGAGCCTGCACAGAGCTGTGCTTGTTCTCAGCTTCAGATTGTGCAGGGATGGGTTGAAAGGCACAACTCAGCAGAGCTCTGGCTTTTGGTAAGACAAGAGGACAACCTTGTTATTTCTAGAGCTCTTTCCCTGAAAGATCCTGAAGCACCTGATGAGTGTTTAGGGGCTGGGTATGTTTGAAATTCCCTTTACCAACAGGGAACTCAAGGCGCTGCGTGGATTTCCCCATGAACAGAGCCCCAGAAAACACTAAAAACAAACAAAAAACCCACTCACACATGTGCCTCTCCACTTTTTTGACTGCTCTAACAAGTTTTCTGGTGTCTGTTTTGTTGGAATGTCCTTTTTCTGCCTTCACTGACCACAGACTGTCACTTTTAACTTGGGCTTGATTCACCTGGGCCACACAGACAAGGCAATGAAAAGGCAAAGATTTCACTGGGAAGGAGATGGGCACAGCCCTGCACCACAAATTAACCCTGAGACAGCCCAGAGATAAAAGTCAGGTGTTCCACTGAGCTGTGGCCAGTGCCTTCCAAAGAAAGAACAGATTATTTAGCCAAGACACACCTGCCCAGCAATTTCTTCTCAGTCCCTGAGGGTCCAAACAAGCTGCTTCTCTGGGAACAGGGACCCAGTGCCCTTCCCATCCCCACAGCTCACCAGCCACACACTGACAGCTCTCCCTTCCTGAAGAAAATGAGGAACAAGATGCTTTGGAGATCCCTAAACAGGATCTTTACATCCTCACCCCTGTTTCCCAAATGGCCAAGCAGGGATAATTTATCAGGAGTTTATCAGCCCCTGTCTGGTGACAGGCAAGTGTCAGATCTTCCTCCAAATCGCAGCAGCAATTCTTGCTATTGTCACTATCAATGAACTGACAGCACAGCCTCAAGTCATGACATTTGAGCTACTGATTCTCAGCAAGATTTCGTACATCTTCCCAGCACAGAGGTGCAATGTGATGCTGCTTTTTGCAGGCTCTGATAAGAACCAGCCATGTTAACACCTCATGCACCTTCTCAGAGGAAACCTCAATGAGAGACAAAGGGATGTTTAGAAGATGTTGTGAAACTCTTTAGGGATGTCCTGCTGAAGTTTCAGGAATGTTTATCAGGAGTTTCCCTGAACTGTTGCCCTGTCACAGCCCAGGAGCTGCAGCACCTGTGAGCTCTGAACCCTGCTCCCCTCTCCTTGCAGGAAAGCCTCCAGCTCCAGGACTGGCATTCATTTGACAGTTCCTGACACATTTACAGCACTGGCCAATTTATCAGCTCCTGCAGGAGGTGATTTATGGAACCGTAGGATGGGCTAGGCAAAATTATCCAGGATCTTGTCATCCATGTGATTCAGATGTACTGGGGGTTTTCCAACTGCACATCCAAGTTCTCCCTGCTCTGTATCTCACAAAGCACATGGAGAACATGGAGCAGTTCCTGGTATGTTACTAGATGAGGTTCCTGCCTTCTGAGTTTTCCTCCTCCCTCCCCAGCCCAGCTCCCAGGGACAATGCCCAGTGCACTCACGTGTTCCAGGAAGCACGGCCCAATCTCGCTGAGATGGGGGTCCTCGTTGTTGTACTGCTTCTCCAGGTCCCTCACAAATCCCATCTGAAATCTGTAGATGTCCTCAATGTTCCCAAAGATGATTTTCAGCTGCTCATCACTGAACATGTCCCTCCTCTTCCGGCACTGCTTTAAGTAACCCTGTGAGAGTGAGACAGAAGGGAGTCCTAGGTTACAATGTAAAGATGTGACCAAAAGTGTGCATTTTATCACCAGCTGTTAAACCAGGCCCTTATCTCTGTGGGAGATATTCTCTGCTAATGGGCCAGCTGTTAAACCAGCTGGGGCAGTGCTCTTTATCTTTCCCACAGCCCATCCTCCCTCCAGGAGATATCTCCTGTTAATGGCCAGTGAGTCCCAGTGCATGACTGATAAAATTACATCATCCCATTGGGAGATGCTCCAGACAGGGGAGGAGCCAAGCCTTTCCTACCCAGATAAAAACTGAGATTTGGAACACCAGAGCAGCTCTTACCCAGTGGTTTCCAGAGGACAAGAGCTACCAGGCCTTTTTACAGGATCACTGCTTCAACAAGAGCACTTCATCTAGGCTGCTACCACCACCCTAACCAGTGGGGTGTCAGGTTGTATTCTGACTCTTATCAGTGTTTTTTCTTTTGTACTATTTCATGTATTTTATTTTTCTCTTTTTTCCTATTAAACTGTATTTCTGACTTGGAGTCTCTCTCTGGTTTTGCTTTCAAACCATTCCAAAGGGCTTGCAGAGAGCAGCACCATGCAGGGGCCAGCCCCAAGGGGGTGTGAGCAGTGCTGGGTGCCTGGTCCTGCAAATCCCAACTCCTCATACCCAGCTCTCCTACCAGCACTGCTGCTTCCACATCCTTCCACAGAAACTGGAAGGGGCTGCTTGAGCCTGCTCTGATTTCTCCTTTCAGCCCAGTAATCAGGACAAGGAAGCTGTTTAATACCATCATCAAGTTCTGTTCAATATCTTTAACGAGATATTTTGTTATAGTTGTTCAATATCTTTATAAAGTGCACCCCCAACAAGTTTGATGTGCTGGAGGGTGGGAAGGTTCTGAGCAAATCCCCTCATCCTTCCACACTTCACCTGTCAGGATGATCATCACCAAATCACCGAATTGCTAACATTGGAAAAAAACTCTAAGAATCCAACCAGAATGATTAAAACTAGAAACTTTGCAGTGCCAAATCTCAGATGTTGCAACTGGCCTGTTTGGTTCTGCAGCGTCCTGACTGGAAAGAAACAACTCAGAGGTCATCAGGAGATGACTCTGCTTACTTTGCTTGCCTTTATTATATAGGAAGGGAAAAAAAGGAAGGGAAGAAAACGCCAGCAGCTCCAGTGGGATGGCTAAATTTGGGAACTCGGGATGCTTAGTCACACAGCCACGCTGCCAGCTGGTGACACGCAGCTGCTGGGCCACAATGAACACTGGAACCCTGCAATGAACTGTCCTTCAGCCTCACCACGTGGTCCCTGGCAGGGAGAACTTCAAACATGAATGAGAAAAGCAACTCTGGCCGAGCTGGCCAGGACCCAACCTCTGCCATGTCCAGCTCAGCTCGGAGGATGCCGTCACCCCGAATTTCCTGGCTTTTTCAGCTGACAAGTTTGGGTTATGGAACACCTTCTACACTTCCTAATCTAGGTCTCTCTTCCCCCAGGAGCTCCTTGATGACTCATTTCCCTGGGTTTCCCTCTCTGATTTTCCAAGGAATTGGAGCAGGCTGCTTCCCACACTGTGGGATGGTCACAGGGCAAATCCAAACTGGGGAGAAATGACACGGAGCATCTCTCCATGCAGATTTTCGTGTTTGCCTGCTGATCTCAGAACAGCCTGGGGAAAAATCCAAGGAAAAAGCCAGGAAAAAGCACTCCCTGTGCCCATGGGGCAGTGTCCCCTCACTCTGCTCCGTGACATCCCTCCCTTCAAACACAGGAACATCCCACAGCCCTGGGGCTGCCACTGGCTGCGATTCCCATCCTCACTATTCCCACCCTCCCTGTGCTGCTTCATCATTTCTCTGGAATCACGTGCCTGGAGGAGCTGAAACAGCACATTTCTGTGCAGGCACCTCTGAAAGCACAGGGAGAATAAAGGAATTGCAAGGAGTTCCCAAGCCTCATCCTCTCTGTGCATTTGAAGGTGCTTTCCAGCACAAGCCAGGAAAAGGAGACTGAAGATTCATCCAGAACACACAGCAGAGGAGGCTGCTGCAGAGTTTTTCCAGTAAATTTACTTCTGTTACATAAAACAATGTCATCTTCCTTCTGCTCATCCCGTCAGGTTTGCTCAGAGAAGGGATAGCTGACTGATGAGCAGATGTTGGAGAGTGTTTTGCTCGATGAATACCTAAAAATAGCTGCCAAATTGCCTGTCTAAAAACTACTTTTCCATCTAGTCCCTGAAGTATAGGCCAGAGTTGGGCAGGATTTGCAGGAGGTTAAGTGCTAAATTTTCTTCACCCCACAGTGGGTTTAGAGGCAGACAGGAGAGGTGGTCAGTTAGTCTGTCCATCCGTCCATCATCCATCATCCATCCAGCTCTCCCATCCAGTCCCATCTCTCCCAGTCCCATCTCTCCCAGTCCAGTCCCAGCTGTCCCAGTGCAGCCTAGCTCTCCCAGTCCAATCCCATCTGTCCCAGTCCAATCCCATCTCTCCCAGTCCCAGCTCTCCCAGTCCAATCCCAGCTCTCCCAGTCCCGCTCACACCCCGCTGTGTCAGTGCCCTGCTGAGGAGCTCTCTGAGCCTTCCCCAGGCCAAGGGGTTGCTGTGATTAAACTCAGCATAATGAGCCTCTCTCCAGCAAGGCACAGCCCAAACTGCACAGATGAGAATGCCCATTCCAGCCCTCCTCCCTGCTTAGCTGAATCATTTCCTAATTTATTTCCTAATTTGTCATCATTTCCTGATGACATATCATTAGGGGCAGTAAATTAATGTCCCCCTACTGCCCTGAACCTTCCTGAGAATCCCACCTGGCAGAAACACGGTGACATGGCTGGAGATGCAAGTTAAGGTTGATTTTTGTTTCCAAAAGTGCAAATGCAGGAAAAGAAACAGTACGTGGAGAAGTGCCTGCAGTTCTTCCCTTCTCCAGTGCAAAGCTCTCTGACCGAAATAGCACATTGAAATTAAGCTCATTTGTTTCCAAATTGAAATCCCAAGGCTCTTCCATATTTGAAAAGTGTCATGGATGCTTTTTTGGATGGCTGCTCTGCCTCGCTGAGAGAAAAGCAGCAAGGATGAAGGGAGGAAGACATTTCTCTAAGCACAGTTCCCAGGGGGTTTCACCACACTGACTGGGCACAGGCTCACTAAATCCTAAACACTGCGAGGCATGAGCTGAAAGCCATCCCCAGACTCTGATTTCAGTGCTAACAAACTTCTGCCTCCCAGTGAAAAGGACATCTCTACACTCAGTGCCCAAACTCAGGCACAGCCACGTGTTCCCCTTCCCAAACACCCAGCACCACAGGCTCTGCACTTTCAGGGCACTAATCCTGAACTTAAGGGCTTGTAGAGGTTAATTGTAACCTAATGAACAAGAACCAAGTTGGGGATTTGTGGGGTCACTCACTGCAGTCCACTGCTTGCTGGTTCCCTTCTTCATTTCCCATGGTGGAAACATTTTGCCCTCAGTCCTGCCATAGGAGAGGCAAATGGGGGCCACCCTGAGCCAGGGGAAATTGTGAACCCAACATGAAAGGCACAGATGACATGGGTAACTGATTGGTTTAATTACAACCTAATTTCCTCAATCACAAGTTCAAAAGTAGATAGCATTGGGTTTTAATTAAGAGGACTGCTTGAAGGATCTCAACCTCATCATGTTTTAGTCAAAGAGCTACGGAATAAAGGTCAGGAAATTGCACTTTTGGTTAATACAAACTGAAGGAATTATCAGATCCAGCAGGAAATTCTCAGAACTGTCAATACATATTGACAGATGCTGCTCCTCCATTAGACACAGTCCTCAGACACTCCAGCTTGTTCCCAAATCACCCAGGGATAAACCCAAGTTCAACCTTTGCTAGCCCCATGTCCTGTTCCCAGGCCCAGTACCTCACTGAGGTGTTTGACATAGCAGGGACAAAACCCCCCAGGTGTGTCCCAGCCCCCAGGTGTGCCCCAGCTATCTCCCAGATGTCCCTGAGGTGTTTGATGCAGTGGGGACAGACCCAGGCCAGCCCCCAGGTGTATCCCAGTCCCAGGTGTGCCCCAGGACCCAGGCGTGTCCCAGGTGTGCCCCAGGTGCCTTGCAGATGTCCTTGAGGTGTTTGATGTAGTGGGGACAGACCTAGGTGTGCCCCAGGTGTGTCCCCCAGGTGTGTCTCAGCCCCAGGTACCTCACAGATGTCCTTGAAGTGTTTGACATAGTAGGGAAAGACCCCCCAGGTGTGTCCCAGCCCCCAGGTGTGTCCCAGCCCCCAGGTACCTCACAGATGTCCTTGAGGTGTTTGATGCAGCAGGGACAAACCCCCCCAGGTGTGCCCCAGGTATCCCCCAGATGTCCCTGAGGTGTTTGATGCAGTGGGGACAGACCCAGGTGTGTCCCATCCCCAGCTCCTTCCCAGATGTCTCTGAGGTGTTTGATGCATTTGGGACAGACCCAGGCCAGCCCCCAGGTGCGGCCCAGGTACCTCCTAGATGTCCCTGAGGTATTTGATGTATTGGGGACAGACCCCTCAGGTGTGCCCCAGGTGTGCCCCAGCCCCAGGTACCTCGCAGATGTCCTTGAGGCGTTTTGATGTAGTGGGAACAGTCCCAGGCCAGCCCCCAGGTGTGTCCCAGCCCCCAGGGGCCCTCCAGGTGTGCCCCAGGTACCTCACAGATGTCCTTGAGGTGTTTGATGTAGCAGAGACAGAACCCCCAGGTGTGTCCCAGGTGTGTCCCAGGTGTGTCCCAGCCCCCAGGTGTGCCCCCCAGGTGTGTCCCAGGTGTGTCCCAGCCCCAGGTACCTCGCAGATGTCCTTGAGGTGTTTGATGGAGCAGGGACAGAACCCCCAGGTGTGCTCCAGGTGCCCCCCAGGTGTGTCCCAGCCCCAGGTACCTCGCAGATGTCCTTGAGGTGTTTGATGTAGTGGCGCTCGGTGCTCATGATCTCGTTGATGACGTTGGCTCTCATCTGGTCGCGGTTCTGCACGGTCCTGCCCAGGCACAGGCAGTCGGCGCTGGGGTCCAGGTGCCCGTTCTGCACCTCGCTGGTTCCCTCCTCCACCCCATCCTCCTGGTTCACCCACAGCTGCAGGACACAGGGCACAGCACGGCGATTACTGCCAGCAGCAGCTCCAGCAGGAGCCTGGGAGACACTGGATCCAGCCCTGCTCACCCCACACTGCCCCAAACCCTGCCCCAAACTCTGCCCCAAACTCTGCCCCAAACACTGCCTCAAACCCTGCCCCACACTGTGGATGGTTCAGACACCCCTTTAGGGCCCCCTTGGAATCTTCTCCCCTAATGAGAGGAATGTTGCATTTGTCTTTACAAACGAGCTGTGGATCTGCTGGTGGATAAAACCAGCACTGAGAGAGAGAAAAAAAACAATGGGATGGATTCCAGTGATTGATGAATGGAAGAACATATTTGCCTTTACAAACAAACTGTAGGTTTGCTGAGAAATGAAATTGGATATTGGAAGATGAAAGAAGCAATGGGGAGAAACTATGAATTCTATAAGAATTAAAAATTAAAAGGAAGGGTTATACATTAGAGGGGAATCTCAGGTATCAGGTGTTTGGCAGTCTGTGCCTCTCAAGTACCTCAGCCAATGGGGAAAGGGAGAGGGAAAAGTGGATGGGAAACTGGGATAAAAAGGAGGCTGAGTCCTCCAAAAATTCGAGAGAGCCCAGGGGAAAGCCCCATGGCCTCTCCCTTTATTCAATAAAGCAAAAAGGACTCCTCTTCTCCTTTTTGGACATAAACCTCTGGTGTTTGTGGATTAATTTTCCTGACACTAAGATAAGAAATCCTCCTTAGGATGGCTCATGCTAAAGAAATGTTCACCCTCCTCTAGATCCCCGTGTTATCTTTTAGAGTTTTTATTGGTCTTTATCTCTTCTAGTCAATTGGTCACTTTCTACCTAAAACCTTAAAGTAATTGGATAGTTTTCAACTTATAACTCTATTGGTCAATTTTCAAGCCACCTCAACCCTATAAAACCCCTTTAATATTCCATGTATTCAGATTTGCTCTCAGATCCCTTTGTAGAGATAAAGTTGCTGACGGAATCTCTACACAGCTCTGCCAGATCTCTCCTCACTGGCTAAGAGAGAGCTGCAAGCAGAATGAAATCAGAAAAGAGCTGATAGCCTGAGCCTAGGCCTTGCTTGCACTGGAGCACTCTGCAGCTGATTTCTGCCTTGGAGCAGCCAGGAGATCTGCTCTATTCAGAATGTTTATCTGGGCTTGCTGTGGCAGCCTGGGGCAGCACCCCAGCCCTGGCAGCTGCACCCCACCTCTGAGATCTGCTTGGATCCCAAATATGAAACCATCCTGTGACAGGGTGAAGCTCTGCACTTTTCCTCAGGCTGCTCTGTTTTACTCGTGTCCATCTCAGCCCTGGAGCTCTTGGCAGTGACTGGTGGCCAGCACTGCTGTCCCAGCTCCTGCCACCTCCAGCTGGGGTCTCTCTGAACAGAAGCTCCTCTGGCAGCAGAGCTAAGTCCTTCCCAGGGGACTGATTCAGGGTGGAGATGAGGCTGGCTCAGAGATTTGAAGTGCACATCAGCTCTGGGCTGTCTCTGGAGCTCTGTAACCTCACAGGGGCTGTGAAGGAGCCCTGATTCCATTTCTCAGCAGCTTTCCTCATCAGCTCACAGGGACAGCCTGCCTGGCTCAGACCAATCCCACACCTCAGCATCACAGGAAGGGGATCCCCAAACCATGGCATCCCCAAAGCACACAGAATGCACAACCCCGAGCAAATCCCCCAAAACCTGGGGGCTGAGGGCAGCTTGGGACAGGTGCACTGGGCACTGAGAATTCCAAAAAGCAGTGAAAAAGATCTCTGTGTTTTCAGCACACTGAAGATTCCTTCCAATATCAAATAAAAACCATCCATAGAAATTGCAAATTCCAGCTCTCTCCTTTGTGTCTGATCCAGCCTTTGCTCTGCACACACCATACGGATCAAGGGCTCCTTCTGTTACCTTTTCCCACAAAACCTGCTTAAAATAACTCTGATTGACTCAAATTGGGCTCAGGGTAGTTTGTAAACAAACATTAAATAAAGCTGAGAGCTGACAGAAATACCCCTGTCTTTCACAGACCACCTCAGCTGTGATGAAAATGAAGCAACTTCTCTCTTTAGTGTTTGAAGTCCCTAAATCCTGGGGACTTTCAAACCTAAAAATACATTTTCCTGTGAGCAGTGGAACTGTCCACACACAGAGTACAAGCAAACCAGGCAGCATCATTAACCTGATCTTCAGGCTTCCTTTCAGTGTTAATAGTTTTTCCTGCTTTCCCATTATTCAGTTTAAACTGGGCTTTTGCACAGATTGTAAAGGGCAGTGTTCCTGTAAATTGGGAAAGCAAAATCCTCCAAACCTGCCCCTGCTCCTTCCCTGCTTTCCCAACCAACAGCTGTTCTGCTAAACCACCTCTCGCAGCTCCCACGTTCTGCCCTCCCACGGGGAGTTGCAAAGGCCAAAAAAAAAAAAAAAAAAAAAAAACCCAAAAAACCCAACCACAAAACCAAAAAATCAAACCCATCTCTTCCTTAGCAGGATGTTAATGATGCTGCAAATTTGGGGGATAAAAAAGGGGGTTTGTAGGATTTCCATCAGCCTTGGGTCACTGGGAGGGAGCTGGTGATCCAATCCTACCAAATTTAGTGGGATCCAGCAGGGAAACCCTTTCCTGGCATGCTGAAACAAATGTGTCTTGTTCAGAAAAACAAGCCAAAAAAAGTTGGGTTAGAAAAGTGGCTAGAAAGTCTCTCTTTCAGCAAACCCACCCTGCTCTGGAAGAGGTTTGGGGTCCCCTGAGGCAGAGCAACACCCCATGAACATGAGCAGTGGTTTATGCTGAAAAATAAATTAAAACTAAGTAAGTAATAACTAAAACAAGTGCTGCTGCTGTTGAGCAATGTCCCTGTTGGGGTAAGTGACCTCAGGGGCCAACTGCTGACACCAGTGCTGGGAAAACCTGGGGGAACCCTGAGAAGTAAAAAGGGTCCTGGGAAGGACAGAATGGCACAGGGATCTGTCCTGGTGACAGCTTCACTGGCATTCCAAACCAGACAGATGTGGGAAATCCAGCAGGACCAGTCTGGCTGAAGTTTAAAATAACTTCCTACCCAGCTTTTCTTCTCCTACAGAAAGGGATTTTGCAGCCTTCCCAAACCCAACTGGAATAAATTCTCACCAAGTTTGCTGACATCCCTGCCAGTTTGGCAGCAGAACATATTTTTAAAGCTCTACCTCCTAGAGTCAGGTGATCATGAGAAAAAATTGGATTTTCACTTTAAAAAAAAAAAAAAAAAAGCCAGAAAGATCTAATCATTACAAGGCATGTGTGTGTAAGCCTGAGTCATGAATCCTAAAGGCTTTGAAACTCCAAGGCAGATAGCAAACTTGCAAACTTTCATGATTCCTCAAATTCAGGCTGCCTTTTGTGCACAGCAGGAACAATCCCTCCTTCCTCATCTGCGAATCTCATGAGCCCTGCTTTCTTCCTTAATGAAATTTTTGCTCTTTCCTGCTAGGATCTGTGTTCCCAAAGGGGGAAAAAAAATACAGTTCTAGTCTAGATGACTTCTGCCTTAGATTTAAAAACAAATGCAACAATTTTATCAGCTCCAGAGGAAGCTGAAGGTGTTTCCACCCTGTGCTCTCCAGCCTCTGCTGCTGGAAGGATCAATCCCACTGTGCTGTTCAAACACTCCTGTTTCCATCTAAACCTCTGAAGTTCTCTGAAATTCCAGCAAGGATCCCCCTTCCAGGACATGACTTGAAGTTGGGACCATGATTAATAAAAGTTGAGGTGCAGTGGCAGCTCTGGCACTGACCTTGGGCCAGTCCCTGCAGCTGGAGGAGGCTTCCCCACCCAAACCCAGGGATAATCATGGAAAAACTCACAGAGCTGTTGAAATTTGGGCTGAAATGCATCACCAGAGTCTTGTTCTCACTGTGAGACAGACCTGGGGGTGGGTTTGCATCTCCAGCTCTTGGAGCTGGGGAGGAGCTGGGCCATGGGAAGGTGGCACTTCAAGGGTTAACTGTGCCCTCTGTCCCAGTGCCACCACCCCAGGCTGGATCCTCACTGACAGGGATGGAGCTGCAGGTGACACAGCCACGCTGGGGACATGCTGGCCTTGCCCAAAAACTTCTGAAATGTCAGACTGAGCTGATTTGGACAAAGCTGCCAACGCTCCTGTTTCACTCCAGCACCTCTAACAGGGTGAACCCTCTGTGTCACACACACAGGGCCTCCAAAAGTGCCTGAAGTGCCTGAATTTGTGGGGAACAGCTGAGATCACACTCAGGAGAAAGGTCTGTCTGCTCCCCATCCTTCCATCCAGACACAAACGCACAGCTGCCCCTCGCTCTCAGTGCAAATATCTCCATTTTCAGACAAGAAACCTCAAAACTCTCATTTTTTCTCAGTTTCATCCCATCTCCCCAGCACTCCCAGCTCAGGATGGGTGGCTGCCATCCCTGTGGGGATTTCCAGGGAGCAGGGATGGGACAGTAATTCCTTGGCAGCTTCTCAGCTCTGCTGCTCGTTTGGATTCCAAGAAGCCTCTCCAGGCTCCTGTCCTGAGCTCCTCAGCAGTTCAGGGCTGTGGCTTGGCACTGGGATCCCAGACTGAATTCCTGCCTCCAATGGCACTGGTTTAAGGAAAAACAACAACCCTACAATAATAAATCAAATAAATCTCTTTAAACACCTCTGCAATGCAAAGCATCAGGGGCTGTAGAATAAAACAGCACTGGGAGGGTTTCCCCCAGGCCATGAAAAAAGCCCAGCAGCCAAACCACCAAGCCCTGAGAGCCATTTTGAGCACTCTGTAACAAGAGTTAATTAAAAGAAACCAGTGAAAGTGACAGGAAAAAAAATCAAGTTGCATAATGCTGGTTCTACGTGATATTTCCTATTGAAAGGCCCCTCCATGTGGAGAGGAACAGGCTTATCATGAGGCTCCAAGTCCTATTTCAAAATTCAACCCTAATTGGAAAGTCATGACCAGCTCCTGTGCAATGCAAGAACTTGCAGAGGCAGATAAAAGTAAAATAATAAAATTAAAAAGGCCCTTTTCCCTAAGGAGCAGCTCTGGGAGGCAGGGAGAGCTGATGGCTGCATTGTGCTAATTCATGTTCTCTATGACTGATATCCTTTTAGAAAGGGAGAAAAGGAACACCCAGGGAACCACAGGCTCACCTCAGTGCCCAGCAGGAGCATGGAGCAGATTCCTGGAAAATATGTCCAGGCACGTGGAAGAGACAAGGAGGTGACTTCAGGGAGGACAGAGCGTGCCTGACACATCCAGTGACATGAGACAAGGTGGTCACAGAGCTCAGAGCCCCTTCCAGAGCCTGAAGGGGCTCCAGGAGAGCTGGAGTGGGAGTGGGGACAAGGGATGGAGGGACAGGACACAGGGGATAGCTTCAAATTGGAAAATTGGGTGAGATATTGGGAAGGAATTGTTCCCTGGGAGGGTGAGGAAGAGCCGGGCTGGAATTGCCAGAGAAGCTGTGGCTGCCCCTGGATCCCTGGCAGTGTCCAGGGCCAGGCTGGAGCAGCCTGGGACAGTGGGAGGTGTCCCTGCCATGACAGGGGTGGCTCTGGATGGGCTTTAAGGTCCCTCCCAGCCCAAACCAGTCTGTGATTCCATGATCTAAAATTTCTATAAATATAATTTATCAGCTTGCAGCTTTACCCAAATGGTGCATGAAATCACTCTGTGGCACTGGGCCAGCATCAGTGACCTGCAATTATTGCAGATTTACCCTGCTCAGTGCAGGCACTGGATGGAAAGCACTTTTTCCTTCAACAGGCACCAAGACCTGATTGCCTCTTAATGATCAGAAACCACAATAAAGCAAATATTTTACCAGCCAGCTGCATTATTAACCTGCTTCCACTGGCTATTCACAAGGACAAAACCAGCAGAAAAATGTGCCATTCTGGATTCTCACTCACAATTAACTATTGTGGCAGATTAATGATACAGACACGTCCTTCCAGAGAGCTGCTGCCATTCCAGGGAATCTGGATTGTGCAGGACAAGAGTGGGCAGTGCATGGATCACAGAGCCAGAGGCTCCAAGAACCTGCAGAAATCCAGGGAAGCACAGAGCTCAGCACCCTCAGCCACCCATCCCCACTGCTCTGCCCAGGGAAGGGCACAGTGCCAGGGTGTGACCCTCTGGGGGACCTGGCTGAGCTGCAGTGGCACAGGGAGCCCTGGGATGCTCCTGGTCTCTGGGTGTCTTGGGCTGCAACACAGGATGTGATCAGCTGTTTATATTCTATCACCAGCTGTTAAACCAGCTGGGGCAGGGATCCTTATCTCTCTGGGAGATATCTCCTGTTAATGGGCCATCTTTAAACCAGCTGGGGCAATCATCTTTATCTTTCCACAGCCCATCCTCCCTCCAGGAGATATCTC
>JAOTQP010000099.1:18407436-18423729 GCA_026413545.1 Cichladusa arquata
AATTTCAAAATTATAATAATAATTTGGAGGGAGGGTGTTTACATTCTCCATTTCAAAGAGAAGCTCCTGCCTTTATTGGCAGACACCTGTCCTCCAAACCAGGACAGACACCAAGGGACAGGGGGTCACACTTGGCCTTGCTGTGCTGTCCCACACATCTGGAAGGTGCTTCCAGGAGCTTTGCAAGGTGCTTCATCTCAAGGAGGAAGGCTCCAAGTGCTTGGTTCTCACTCATCAGTCCTGCCCAGCCTCTGCTCCTTGCCCTCAGCCCAAGGAAGGGATCCACACCCCAGGAATCCTGCAAGCAAGCCTTGCCCTTTTGGAACACAAATCCAGCTCAGCCTGCACCAAAAGGATGGCGAGAGCTGGAGTTCCAGCCATCCCACGTGCTGAGCCCATTGAGAAAATGTCAGGGCCTAAAATGAAAAGATCCAGTTTAATTTATCTTGCAAGACATCTTGCTGCATCCGTGGAGCCATCCAGCTCTCTCAGAGCAGGGTTATGGAGACAGAACCTGACATCTGTAGCAGCAGGAGATGACAAACTGGAGAAAGGTCAGCATGAAATATTATTTTCTCAGAGAATTCAACACAGGAGCTTTTCAACTCCACAAAGTTCATGTCTCTGAGCTTTAAAGCTGAGCTTAGTGCAGTGGTCAGAGATATTCAGCCAAAGACTGTGAAAGGAATTTCTCTGCCATGAAGTCAGATTCTCCCACACTGCAGCTGAGGGAGTCATCTGGACTCCCTGATAGCCAGTGAAGAGAAAGAGACACATCTGGAGTGTGATTCATCCCAGCTATTTCAGCAATCTACCTTCCAGCCAGGTGAATCATGCCCCAGAAATCACTCTGTGTTTAACTGGCTGAGACAGAAGTTTACATTTCCCACATCTTAATGTTCATCTCATCTATGATTTGGCCACTGCCAAAACCAAAGAACGGAATTTAAGAATAATAATCACTATAGGAATGGTCAAATATTAAAGCACACTCTCCCAGACACAGCAGTTTTCTGTAAGGTGAAGGTTGATGGAAATAAAGTTATGTTTTCTGTGCCCACCAGAAGATTTCACATCTTAGCCTTGTAAATTTACAAAAATTAGAACTTAGATATTTGGGGAAGTGTCCTAGCCATAGGAAAAGAGAAGCAGTGAGAAGAAATGCAGCAGGTGACAAGGACATTGAGTCTGACATCCCCTGAACACTGCCTGGCTGCCAGCTGGAAATTCTACTTCCTACTAAAATCAATTATTCCTGTCAGAATTGCTTGTTCAAAGTAAAGAGCCCAAAGAGAAAATTCCTCAATGCTTTCACCTCAAACATCAGTGCAGAAATGCCCAGGAGCATTTGGGAACTACAGACCTGAGAATGATGTTTCCTGCTTTACAGGAGCCTGCAGAGCACTTTGAGGGGTGGAGGAAAACCTTTCTCAGTGGGCTGAAGAGCAGATTAATTCTTGGGATGTTGTGTGGGCTGGGCACCAGGCACTGCTCCAACAAACCATGGGCAAAGGGAAATTCCAGGGCACAGAGGAGGGGCCACTTCCACATCCCAGCACCACAAACAAGTGGATTTAAAGAGGAAAAGAAAAAGGGCACAAAGACAGGGCTCTCTCTGATTCCATGCATACTGAGAACAGGGTGTATTATCCCTGAATAACCAGGACCACAACCTCAGCCTTCCCAGGGATTTTCCCCACAAATTCCCACAGCAAACCTCCAACAACTCAGTCACAAACCCTCCCTCTCCAGATGCTCCTCCAAGACACTCCCAACACTGCAGCACAACAGGTGAGTGCTTTAAAACAGTGAGCAAACCCAGAGGAAAGGAATGAACCCATTCCTGATCAAGGGCTGGGAGGATTTTGCTTTCTCTTCCCATCTTCCAGGACAGAATGTGGCCACTGGAAATACAGAATTCCATCAGAGGTGCTGCCAAAATAAAACCACAACAACAGCAAAGAGTAAAAAAAGGGGGTTAGGGGACTCTGACAGCACGTGCCAGGGATGCTGAACTCTGTCCTGGGAAAGCTCAGAAAGGTCCATCTGGCCAAAAATCCCCCGTCTCCCTCTCCCCTTGCACTTTCCAAAGCCAAAGGGATTTAATGTGTCATTAATGCCAGAGAGGAGCTTCCAAGGAATACACAGGAGGTGCTCAAAAGTGGGATTTTGACTTCAGAGCTTACAATTTTCTTTTCCAGCCAGGCCTTCGTGGCACCTTTATCAAGATCAAATAACTGCCCCCATCAAAGTGAGCAGGAAAATAAAGAATAAAAGGAATAACAGGACCAGCTCCTGTTACATCTGTCTGACCCTGTTACTGGAGTGGGTCTGGAGCAAATCCACCCCAGCAAAGGAGAGGAAGGGAAGGGGAATTCCTCTCAGTCTGTATCCACAGCACATTCTGATGAAAAAAGCCCAGGATCACCAGCTGGGGTGACTTCCCAAAGCACATTCACAGGGTCACCTCTGAGCCAGGGTTACAACTTCTGCAGGGTTTAAACCTCCGAGCCATGACCCAGCCCTGCCCCTGCACAGGGACTTGGCTCCAGCTCCACATGACAGCACCAACTGGAAAATTATTTTGGGGAATGGGTGAGCTCTGCCTCCAATCTGCTGCATTTTCCCAAGCCAGGATGCACAATTGGACAGGAACATCTGCTCCACCTCAGCCCCTGCCTGCAGTGAGGCAGCAGAGGATTAAACATCTTTGAGTGAATTCAGCCACTACTGCAACATTTTGCTAAATATTCCCAACTCATCCACACTTACTGGCTTCTTATGGGCCAACTTGAAGAAGAAATCAGAGGTTTAGTGGTCTCCCAGAGACAGAAATGGGCACAAAAGGGCCATTCAAACCACTCTCACCTGCCCATGCCTCTTCCAGGGATAAATAATCACTGCAAGCCCACAAGATTCCACCCTGAGTTTTCAGCACAGAGCTTTTCACTAATCCAAAATTCACTTTATGAAAAGCCATATTCCCAATAAAACCCTAAATAAATCTATCATCATTCACCATCTCCTCAAAAAATTTCAAGGACCTCAGTTTCCAGGACCATGGTCTCTGGGAATATGAATAATCTTAAAGCAGGAAAGTGCTTCTCTGTTGGATCATTTATTACTGCATCAGTAGAGTTGTAACAGTAAAAAAGGAGAGCTCTGGGTAGTTCCCTTTCAAATCAGAGTTACATAAACTGTGTCCTCCTCCACAGGAGCAGGATGCAGGAATAGGAGCAGGCTGTGAGGGGAAGGGGGGGAAATGTGGTGAGTGGATGCCATTTGTTCAAATTGTTCCTGTTCGGAGATGCCCTTTATTCAGCCAACATAAAAGCCCTGTAAAATCACAACAGCATTTCCCACACTGTGTGCACCAGGCCCTTCCACAATGGAGGCAGCCCAAACAGCTTCAGAGAAGGAGACACAGGGCTGGTGTTCACAGAAATCAATGCTCAGGGGAAGGACAGGACACAGCAGAGCTCCAGGAGCCCGTGATGCTGCAGGGAAGGCAGCTCACACTGCTCCAGTGGCAGCAGCACAGCACAGGCTGCTGGGCTGGGAACCTGCTGTCAGCTCCAAAATCCCTCCATGGACCTGCTGGGATCCACTCCTGTGAATTCCCATGTCCATGGAGTGAGGAGGGGAGCAGTGCATGCCATGTTTCAGTCCCACATCCTGCTGATTTCCCCAGCCAGGACAGCATCCTGGTGGGCTGGGAACCTGCTGTCACCTCCCAGATCCCTCCATGGATCTGCTGGGATCCACTCCTTTAAATTCCCAGCACAGCCATGCCCATGGACTGAGGAGGGGAGCAGTGCATGCCATATTTCAGTCCCATATCCCACTGATTTTCTCCTGGAGGGCTGGGAACCTGCTGTCACCTCTCAGGTCCCTCCATGGCTCTTCTGAGATCCACTCCTGTGAATTCCCATGCCCATGGATGAGGGGAACAGTGCATCCCATGTTTCAGTCCCACATCCCACTGATTTTCTCCTGGTGGGCTGGGACTCTGCTGTCATTTCCCAGATCCCCCCACAGCTCTGCTAGGATCCATTCCCATGAACTCCCAAGCCCATGGAGTGAGGAGGGGAACAGTGCATCCCATGTTTCAGTCCCACATCCCACTGATTTTCCCAGCCAGGACAGCATCCTGGTGGGACTGGGAATCTGCTCTCACCTCCTAGATCCCCCCACAGCTCTGCTGGGATTCACTCCCATGAATTCCCAGCACAGCCATGCCCATAGAGCAAGGAGGGGAGCAGTACATCTCATGTTTCAGTCCCTTATCCCATTGATTTTTTCCTGCTGGGGCTGGGAATCTGCTGTCATGTCCCAGATCCCCCCACAGCTCTGCTGGGACTCACTCCTGTGAATTCCCATGTCCATGGAGGAGGGGAGCAGTGCATCCCATATTTCAGTCCCATATCCCACTGATTTCCCCAGCCAGGATAGGATCACTCAGCTGATGGAACAGAGGGAAGAGCACAAGAGAAGCACCCCAGCCCATCCCAGCCCATCCCACTGCACTCCTGCTCTTGCATAATCTCCCCAGAGTCCCTTTGCTGGTGTGTTTATTTTTAAACCTCTCCTCAGGAATTATACAAAGTGAATAATGCCCAATCTCACTGAATGGCCCCACGGCTCATTCACCACACGCAGGGGAGGGCAGCTCCACTTGATTTGCTCATTCTCTCAAGAGGTGCAATCACCCAAAGGTTAAGCACAAGTCAAAGAATTTCCCTTTCTGCTTCCAAGCCCTTTGATGAATTTAACTAATGACTGGATTTCAGCTGAAAGAGGCTGATTGGAGTGAGAGTCTCCCATATCCCATATTCTGGGAAGGCTGCCACACTTGGTTGGAAGCTTTATCCATCTTTTATTTATCTATATGTTATGTGGAGAGTCAGTACAGGCAGAAAGGTTCCTTAGGACTGCTCTATTTTTCATTGATTTCCACTTTCTTGAGAAGATCTCACCTGGCAGATAGGAACTGACCTGGCCTCAGCCAGGCTGCAGCAGCAGAGCCCAGGGGATGGCATTAATCTCATTTCCCACCTTATGATGATTATTGCCCGTGTCATTCCTATTAATAACAGCAGCCCCAAGGCAGGGCTGAGGATGGAGAGCTGAGTAAAGCCTGGCAGCAGTGAGGAGGAGAATGGAAGGTGCTAACAGGGCAGAGGGACCCCACTGAAGCACAGCCCAGGCAGGTTTGAGGTGTTTGGATGGAGCAGATGTCCTGTGCTGGGAGGATTAATCCTCCCCTTGCCTCATGACACATCTTTCGTGCAGAGTAATTACAAATAACCACTCGCCATCAGCTTCTAACTCAGATAAAAGATGAGATTTGGGGCTGGAAGTCCAAGTTTGAACTGCTCCAGGGCGAGCAGCACCTTCAGCAGGCAGAGCCAGGGGCTGTCAGCAGGGATCCCTGGGCTTTGATCCCCACCCTGCAGGATGCTGGTTTGGGAGCAATCAGCATTCCCAAAGAGTGTTCCCAGTTCCAGAAAATCCCAGCCCAGCAAGCACTGGGCTCAGTTACATCGAGGCAGCACCCAGGGAAGGGGGGATCTGGCTCTGTCTCAGTCACCCAAGGGGGGCAGAGTCAGGCAGAGAAGCAAACAGAGTATTACTAAATAGATAGAAATATAACTAAATAGAAATATTACTAAATAAATATAAATATTAAAAATAGATAGAAAAAATACTAAATAGATAGAATTATTACTAAATAGATATAATTATTACTAAATAGATATAAATTCAGCTCTGGGATTGTACAATGAAGGACAAGATGCTGCTGGGGAATGCTGAGCCCTGGGCTAAGGACACAGCATCAACACCACCCTGAGCATCCTGTGCTGTGCTGCAGCCAATCCCCAGCCTAAAAACTCCTCCATGGATGATCAAGATTTGACTGGAAATGTCAGGAATGCCAAATCCAGGCTCATTTTACACCAAAAGTCTGTCCTTATTCAAACTGGAAAGCAAACAACTTCCCTGCCATGGAGCAGATTGTGGGAAAAATGAGTTCAGCTGAGTGACCAAATGGTTTTTGTAAGAAGAGGAGACAAAATTGTCATTGCTCTGAGGAAAGCAAGAGCAACCCATGGTTTAAAGCATATTTATGTTAAAATGTATGTCACCTGTTCACCTGGACATGGAAGGTTCCAAAGCAGAAAGGAATTAAGGAGAAAACCACACAAATGACTCCCAGGAAATTGAATTATTTAACACAACTTACAAAGGGAACAACATGGATCTGCTGATCCCAGCCATGGGATGTGTGTCCCTGCAGCTGCAGAAGTGCCACCAGCCAGCCCCAAGCTGGTGACACTGCTAAGCCATGCCTGTCCCCAGCAGGAGTGAGGGCACAGGGACACAGCCCAGGAGCACCCAGAACCAGGAATTCCCAGGGAAATAAAGGGAGTGACAGGAGCAGAACTCACAAAACTCTGTGTGGATACTCTGTCCTCTAACAGCTGACACAGTTGGCCAGGCCTAAAAGCCATGGAAGGAAATGAATTCAAATGCAGGGCTGTTGAGGCTTATTTTAATTTTTTTTTTTTTAATACAAAGCAGGAACATCACTCCTGGATGGCCAAGAGCAGGGAAGCAGCAACAAGATCCCCTTTGTGACTGAGTCACTGCAATGGGTCCTAAAACCCCATTTAATAATGAAGCAGAGGCCTGGATTGTGTCATGCAGGACCACAATGCATTAAACACTGGAATCCTCAATAATGCATAACTCCCATGCATGGGTATTGTAGTAAGAGGCCAACATGATAATATTTTTTTTAAAAAAAAGGATATTTTTAGTACTGAGAACTTGGAACTTAAAAAGTAGTGGCTGTTATTAGTGCAAATCAATGCCTAGGCTGGATTAAAGTCCAGATGAATGAATTACACTGATTAAATTATTAAATTCACCACCTGGGCTTCTTATTTGCTGTTCTCATCTCCTGGTTTCTCAGGAAAAGTCCCTGCAGCTCCCATCTAATACAGTCCAGGAAGGGCTTGCTGGCAGAGAAGGGGAATCTACAAACTGTTTCACAGCCCCTGAGCTCACAGGAAATTTAATTAAAGGAAGCACAAAGGGAGGAATGGCTGGAAAAGCAACACCTGGCCCCAGGAACCAGCCTGGGTTTTGGGTGGCTGCAGGGGCAGTGCCAGGGGAAGCAGAACCCTTCCAGCTGCTCCTGTGCAAACCAAGTGAAAAAATCCCATTGATTCCACTTCCAGTAGCAAAATAAAAAACCAGGATGAGCACCCAGAACAAGGAATGGCCAGACAAAGCTTTTAGTCCCCAAAATGATGCTATTCTTGAGAATTATTCCAACAAAACCACAAATTTTCCTCCTGATTTCCAGGATTGCAGCACCAAAACAGCAGCCTGAGGGAACACAGGGATGAGCAATCCCTGCCCCTAAATGCAGCAGGTCCAGCACCTGGGGCAGTGCAGAGCACAGGGGTGGCACTGTGGGGCTGTCACACCTCTGTCCCTGTGTTCCAGGTGGGATCTGACCATGTTCTTATTGATGAACATGATCTGATCATGTTCTTACTCCCCATGAGAGAAATGTCAGATTTGTCTTTACAAACGAGCTGTGGGTCTGCTGGTAGATAAAGTTAGCACTGAGAGAGAGAAAGAAAAGAAACAATGGGATGGATTCCACTGATTGCTGAATGAAAAAAAAGGTATTTGCCTTTACAAACAAACTGTAGATTTGCTGATAAGTGAAATTGGATATTGGGAGATGAAAGAAGCAATGGGGAAAAACGATGAATTCTTTAAGAATTAAAATTCAAAGGGAGAGTTGTACATTGGAGGGGAATCTCAGGTATCAGGTGTTTGGGCACTCTGTGCCTCTCAAGTACCTCAGCAATGGGGAAAGAGAGAGGGAAATGTGGCTGGGAAATTGGGATAAAAAGGAGGCTGAGTCCTCCAAAAATCTGTGAGATCCCAGGGGAATGCCCCATGGCCTCTCCCTTTATTTGAATAAAGCAAAAAGGACTCCTCTGTCTCCTTCTTGGACATAAACCCCTGATGTTTGCGGGTTAATTTTCCTGACACCCAGAATAACCCTTTCCTCCTACAAGCTGAAGGGGCAGTGCTGGCCTGGAATGTGTCTCCTCAGGAAGGTAATGAGCCAGGTAATGACTGGGTGCTCGTTAGAGGCACCAGACTGTGCTGCAGATTGCCATGGGATCCTGGCAGCCTGTTACAGGGATTGCCAGGTCAGCACAGGGAGGGATGTGCAGCCTTCCCCTCTAAGCTGCTCTGCTCAGCTCAGCCTAGGAATGAATGGAAGCCACTGGCTGGTGGCTCCTCAGGTGTCACGGGCATCTGCCACAGCCACAATGTCCCCTTCAGCAGGAGCAACTCAAGGCTACAGCCCCCTCCCTCAGCAGGGCCACGGCTTGGGAGGCACTTCCACAGGATGGAAAATTAATACCAGGTGTTTTTCCAAGCCATCACCACATTGTGAGCCAGGAGTTCCCCCTGGGCTGCTCAGGGAGCCAGCAGCAATGCAGGCACAGTGAGAAGAGCCAGGAGCACCCACAGCTCCCAACACAACCCCACACCCTGTGAGCTCAGATCTCTGACAGAGGGCTGGGATGGGCAGGGACTCCACCAGAGTCACCTCATCCATCGTGTCATTGTCCCTTTCCCCTCTCCAGGTCATGCTGTGCTGTCCCTTCCCTGTCCCATGTCACCTGAGGCCACATTTGCTGCCTGGTGCAAGGCAAGGAGCACCTGCATGGTGCTGGAGAGAACAGTTCTGTACCAAGATCATCCTATTCAAAGTCTAGAGGGCAGAGCTGTCACAGATGAAGCATGTCTGGGTATTATCTGTTGGCAAACATGGGATGTAATGGCAGCCACTCAACTTAATGGCTTGAATTCCAGCTCCTCCAAACGAGCCCATCGCTGCTGCACGTAATCACAGAATGGATTTAAAAGTATAATTTCCATCCAAAAGGACCAGAGCTGGAGCAATATGACTCATGCAGCTCCCTGTGCATGTCAGGAAGCCTGGGAATTTGTGAGCCTGTTGCCACCTGTGTAGGAGCTGGGTTGTGGACATGATTCCTCAAACCATTCCTCTGGCATCCATGGGAGTCTGGAGGCTGCTGAGCCCCCAAAATCGGGGCTCTTTCTTCACCCAAGGGAGCAGAAACTCTGTGAAGCTGCACATGGAGCACAGGGATACAAATATTAAAGAGAAAAGCAATGGAATTAAAAGGCAGCTCTCCCCATGTACCTATTCCAGCAGCACTCCAGAGCTCCACAGTTCCAGCTGCAAACTCAGCTCCATTTCTGCCATAACAAAATCATCTCCACAGCCTAATTAGTGTGCTCATGTTAAAATGGGTACAAATGCAGGGAAAGAGGCATCCAAATATGATTTGTTTTTCAAGACAACATGATGTTTTCCCTGGCTAATAGATTCGATTCATTAAGGAATAACAAGAGCCAAGCACCACTTGCAGCAAACCTTGCTGCTTTTAGCAGTGAATTACCCATCCCCAGATTGCTTTGCACACTCTTCTTTTTTACCTGCTATGACTTGACAACCTTTTTTAGTCTAACTTGCCTACACATGGCTAACAAAAAAATATCTCTGCTTAAAATCCTGCTTATTCCTAATTTCCTTAATGGCTCAATTAAGTCCCCTGGCACTGTTCTGCTCTGTGGATGACTTCCACATTCACACACCATTTTCAAGACACTTGGATAGTTTGTGTGAGCAGGTATTTGCACTAGGATTTGCAACACTCTCTCAGGGCAAACATCTGAGTTGTCTGAAGGGGTTTTGAATGAATAATTTCCTGTGTTATCCACCTTCCTCTAGAAATAACACTCCATCTGTTCATGGAACAGCTCCCTTCTCTTACCGAGGCGGGAGGAAGGTCACGCAAGGGAAAGAGAAATTTGCACATCCCCAACGCCCTCCAACAAAACACAAAACACAAAGCAGTACCTGGCCAAGGTCATTGAGCAGTCAGGGGAAGAAATACAGCTGTCAGGTTAGGGGCAGTGAGTAACCACCCAGTGCATCATTGCTGCGACAAGCACCCCAGGACACGGGCTGGAGCCACAACACGTCCTGTGCAATTAATCACTAATCACCACCAAGGCAAATGGCAGCTCCAAAGGTGAACCAAAATGTTGCTTTTAAAACACCTAAGCTTAAAAAAAAACAACCTCAAAGCTGGGAAAAAACCCCTCAGCTCTCCAAGCTGAGGGGAAATGGAGTGTGTATAAAATCCCCAGAGTGATTCACCGCAGAGGAAGTGACAGCAGCAGAGCCCAGGTGAAGCTCATCCCTGGCTGTGCTGATGTGGAAGATGTGTCCCCCTCCTCGGCCTGTCCCCCTGCCTGATCCACAGAACCCTGCAGTGCTTTCCATGGGAACAGCAGGGCTCAGCTCACCCTCCCTGCTCCCTGTGCAGAGCTCCTGCCTGGGCTGGGCTGGGCTCTCTCCTCCCTGCCTGTCTGGGATGACCCCTGGCAGTAAATTGGATAGCCCTGGACCCAGGAGCACTCACAGTCCCAGAGTTAAACCATTAAGGCTGGAAAACAACTCTGAGGTCATCAAATCCAACCTTTGACCAGATGCCACCACACCACATGCCAGGAAGGAGCAGCTTAAATGCAAATCCTGCTCTGGCTTCGGTTCAGAAATGATCCAGGAGCCTCACGGACACCTGGGCTCCTACTCTGAAAAAATCAACCAGCTTCCCTCTCAGCCAGATCCCCAAAGCTCCTCGACTTCCCCTCTGGTGGGAAGGTGGCTCCTTTGGGATGGGCAGTGGCAGCTCCTGGATGCAGGTGAGGCATTCCTGTGCTGGAGCAGCGTGGATCTGAGCCACCCCAGCACTGCCCAAACTGCAAGAGCTTCCTGCTGCTCCCTGCTTGGACAGGACTGGAACAGGCTGGGATGTCCCTGCAATCCTCCTGAGCACAGCCAGCCTCCTGTGAGGCTTTGTCACCAAAATCCCTGGGAGCACCTGGGAGCCCAGGTTCATCCAACACCTCGGGTTCTTCCTTCAAGGAACACACAACCCTGCTGGCTGATGGACAACCCCAGTGCTGCTTTCCATTTTTAGAGCAAAACTGGAGTAAGGCACAAATGGCAGCCCAGGAGCTTGGCACACACAGGAGCAGTGAGATCTGAGAGCACACAGAGCTTGGGTCTGCATTGAAAGGTGCCCAAATGGAGCTGTCAAGGCTGAGTCCAAGGAATTCCCATCCAAGGAGCCACTCAGGCTCAGCCTCAACTATTCCATATATTATTTGCCTGGCAAGCAGTCCACACTCAATTATATCCAGTATATAATTATTATTCCTTTCAGACATAGGTTTTTCCAACTCAGAACATGGGAAGGATGCCTTAAAGGATTGGTACTTCTAGGATAGGAATATCAAAAAAAGAGACCAAATAACGAAGGTGGGAGATTCTGACCTAATGGGAAATCTCCAGCTCTTCTCACTGTGATTTTTTTTTTCCAGCTAAAAGCAGAATTGAGTGTGTGAGCTTCCCTCAGATGCTCCATGTGGTGGGCAGGTCATACCAACCATACTATGGATGGGATAGGCATGCAAAAGGATCCACCCAGGGAATTCACAGGGATTTTGCAATGCAGTACCACAGGAGATTACATTAATTGATAGTGAAATATACCCAGATCTCTGAAATAAAACTTCAGCTAGTTACTTTGACTAATAGCTGAAAATCAGAGCATGTACCCTCACTGCTCTGCAGCTCATTTCATTCCTCTGTCACTGGAGCAACTTCCAAATACTCCCAAGGCTATGCCAAGTCCTGCCCCACTGTCTCATGTACCATCATTAAAAACTTATTCTGATTTTTGAAGGCATCCAAGATGTTCTCTTCAGGAAAGTGCTTGCTCAGTACCCTCCTGAAGACATCTGTAAGGAATTTTTACTACTGGCCTAGATATTTACTCCACCTGGAAGAATTAAGTGGCTCTAAGGAGCTTTTAGTTGAAGTAAATCCTCATTTAAACAAGCCCCAGGAAAATGGACAGGGAGTTCCAATTGCCTCATTTGCTTTTGTTTTATGACCCACTCAGAAGAAAAGAAACTGGGCAGATGGAATGTGATTGTGTCTCCCAGGTTTCTGTTGCTATTCTGTGTCTCACTGCTCAGTGCTCTTCTCTGCTCCAGCACTGCCATGGAAACAATAAATTATCCTACTCTCACAAATTTGCACCATCATTTTTGTGGTCAGTGTTGATCAGGAAAGGAGCTGCCTTCCTGAACTGCCCAGCTGGGGCAGCCAGGGTTTGTATCCAAAAGGAAGAACTGTGGAAAAGAGCTGGAACTGGAGAAATGTGGCCAAGGTTGGGATGAGCAACTGGGCAAGTGCCTCCATGGCCAGGCATGATGGAAAAAAAACCTTCTCCTTCCTATTTCATCTGGAATAGCTGGAGTCAGGGAGAACCTGGGCATCTCAAAAGCATGGAGAGATTTTTTTTCCTTGGGTTTCTGTTGGCTGGGTTGTTTCCTGGCTCTGATCCTGTGTTTCTCAGGGCTGACACAGGTGGGAGAGGCTGTCCCAAGTCTGCTCTTACCCCACAGGAGATGGTATCATTTCTACACTAACATGATGGAAAAAAGGATAATTTCCCCTCCAGTTCAGCTGCAGTCTTTGATAACCTGGATCACAGTCTGAGTCTGCTGTCACACAGGTTTAGGATCCTGTGATGCAGCACAAAGCCATAAAAAACAAGTGCAAAAAAACCAAAGGCAACATTTGTTGTGGTCTTTGATACCTTTCCATCTCCACTGCAGTGTGGAAGAAGTGATGCTCTTCCCTGACACTCTGTGCTGATATCAAACAGGCAAACCTTGGGAATGCATCTGAGAACTGAGAAACAGATGATAAACAGGAAGCAAACTCATTCCAAGCCCAGATTCAACGCGAGAGATGCTCCCAGGGCAAGGAATCACAGGAGTGGCTGGGAGTCAGAGGGGAGTCAGGAAAGCACTGAAATGAGAGCAAGATCCATGGGAGGCTGCAACATTCCCTCCTCCATGGCTTGTTCTGCACCAAGCAACTCATTCCAGACAGATATCAACAGCGTGGGAGGCATTCAGAGAAAAAGCAACAAATTTTATCAGAGGTTCTGCAAGGATTAATACCCAGGAAAAGATTAAACCCGTTAAAAGCTCAGCTAAACTCCCATTTCAGAGCCTGCTAACACAGCTTCAATAGTTCCAGAGAGGTATTAGTAATGTATAATGGGGAGAGCTGGGAGTCTGAAATGGAGAAAGGCTCCATTTTAACCATCTGAAAGGAAAACACCAACAAAGGGTTTCAAACAGAGGATCAACAAGGTGAGAAATCAAAAAGAAATGAAAGCATTTTCCCAAGGCAATCCAGGAAGGCTGGAGGGAGCAGAGCCAGGGCAGAGCCCCTCTCTGCACCAGGAACCAGAACTCTCCAAACCATGAGAGAGTTGGGTCCCTGCCCCAACTCCCTGCTGGAAGGAACTCAGTGCTGCCAAAAACTTGTGGCAATTCCTTCAAATTCTTCCACACTTTTCCCTGTGGCTGTTTAGGTGCTCAGCCTCACCTTCTCCACCCTTCTGGAAATTCACTTGTCCCAAAAGGTATCTAAGTATTTGGACACATCCTCTTTCTCTCCTTAAAAAGGCAGAAATAATCCCACCTCTGTTATTTATTACACTCCTTGGAAATGCAGCTCCTCAACAACTCAAATCACCAGGCAGTAAATCCAGAGGACATTTGTCAATGTTTCAAAGCACTTTAGTGCCCAAAATAGCCTTAATTAAGTTAGAATATATAAATAAATTCTACAGAATATTGCAATAAAGGTGTCTGCACTACCATTAGTGCCAGCTTAGAGCATTGTTGTACTAGACAAAGCCCCCAGGGTCCCTCAGAGGAAGAATTGGGAATATTTTTTTTTGCACTTAGAGCTGGAGGAATTAAAATCCAGATTAGGTGCTGGTATCAGGCTTTGGCACAGGTATGTTCAGGGAGCAGCAGCTACTCAAAGGAATGGCAGATTTTCCTGGAGGCAGCATTCCTGTTTCACAGGGACAACCATGGAAAGAGAAAATAAATGCACCTATTTTGCTGTGAGCTCTGGACACTGAACACATTTTCCAGGAGCTCCTGTGTCCATCCAGGAAAACCCCTCAGTTCCCCACCTGCAAATGTCTGAATCCCCCGAGTGCCAACAGCTCAGACTCCAGGACTTCTCAGTGCTGAAGGTTTGGAAATCTCATTAAAGAGCCCTAAAAGACACTCATTATTTCCTCAGGCTCCTTTTGGGTGCAGGTAATTGCTGCAGGCACAACAGGAGCAGGGCAGGCAGCGGTGGGATCACAAATCTGCACCAAACTTTGTCAGGTCATGGCCATCACCACGCAGGAGCTGGCGAGCCACAGCTCCAGCTAATTAAAACTGCAGGAGGGGAGCATTCAGCAAGTCTGAGGACAATTATCCAAGGAAGAATTTTGCCAGGACACTGTGACTTAACCCAGTGCTTTGTGCACCAAGTGCTGAAGGAGTTTAATTGTCAGTGCTGATGGAAACACACTCTGACTCATCCCCAGCTCACAGGGGCTGCTTTTCCACTCCTGATTTACTCCCAAAACCACCACTCCACCACCAGGACCATGCTGGGAAGGGGAAATTTCCTCTGCATTTCAGAACACCAGGCTGGACCCATGGTTTCCATCTGGGTCCATCTCTAACAGCTCCAGCTTCCAGGGGAACTGGAGAGAGAGCCAGGCTGGAATTTGGGAGGAGTCCTCAGGAACTGGAGGTTTCTTCCTGACATAAAATAATGTAGTCTTTAAATGTGCATTTTCTGATTCTTTCAAGCACTTAACTTCTAAATTTGACTTGGGCTTTATTTAATCCTTTAAACAGCAAAAAAACCTCGAGTTAAAATGTCATAACAGGAAAAAAAAAAAAAAAAAAAAGAACAAAAAAGAGTAACTGCCTGAGTTATGCTCTTAGACATTTGTCAGGATAATTTTATTCCTTCCTAAACACAAACCCTTTCCAAATGGTGAGCAAGGTTTCAGTTTGAAAGCTGCAAGGTCAGGGTAACACAGGTTTGTGTTATCCAAAGCACAGCGAGCTCCAGTTTGGAGTGGCCATTCCCAACTCTTTCTCCCATATCAATCCTGTCATATTAATTCATCAGCAAGGACAGATTTTAATTTTTTTTTTTCCCTGGCTACTGTGCGTTAATTAGCGCAAGGGTTGCCATGGGAACGCAGCAACACTCGTTAGCACCACAGAATTCACCATGCTGGAAACGAACGTGGGCAAGAGGCAACAAGAGGAGCCAGAGCTGGGGACGTGCTGCAGCCACACTCATGGAGGCTTTGACGTCTCTCTGCTCAGAGGAAGTTGGAAAAACTTCTAAAATCCTGGATATTGTGGTGATGGGACAAGGGGGAATGGATTTAAGGTGAAGGAGAGGGGATTTAAAGGGGATATTGAGAAATATTGTTCCCTGGGAGAGTGGGAGGCTGGCAGAGGTGTCCAGAGAAGCTGTGGCTGCCCCTGGATCCCTGGAAGTGTTCAGGGTCAGGCTGGAGCAGCCTGGGACAGGGAAGGTGTCCCAAGGAGTGGCACTGGATGGGCTTTAAGGTTCTTTCTAATCCAAATCCTCCTGGGATTCTGTGACACCAGGACCAGTCACTGCGAGGATGAGTCTGAGCACAGCCTCCATTCTCCTGATGTTTTAACAAATACAGTTCAGGACTCTGGCAGGAATCAAAGTGAAGCAAAACAGGTCAAGCTGAGAGTGCAAGAAAACAGCTCAGGCATGTGCCCAGCCCCAGGCACTCACTGCAAATAATTATCAATAATAATCAATAAACCAAAAAACCTGTGGCACAAACTGCTGTCAGCAGCAGGGAGAGCCATGGCAGTGACCAGGCTGCTCTGGAGGGATCTCCACTTCCAAGCCTCTGTCCTTCTGGATTTGCAGCCCTGGGACACCCCCAGGGAGGTTTCTCCATCATCACACTCCTGCCTGGTGCTCAGATCCTCCTCCGAAGAGCCTGGATTTTGCTGGGATCACCCTACACCTGCTGGTTCTTCCCCCTGCAGCAGCTCAGTGCTTAGAGCATTCACAGAGCAGCTCCTGCTCCACCAGCACCCAGCCCAGGCTCTCTGAGCTCCCCTTCTGTGCTGGGTTGATGTGGCCAGAAATGTGGATTCTGTCCCCATCTGTTGCAGCCGGGTGGGGCAGTGACCCTGATCTCCTGG
>JAOTQP010000099.1:18491480-18506765 GCA_026413545.1 Cichladusa arquata
CCATATCCATGGTCATATCCCATATCCATGGCCATATCCCATATCCATGGCCATATCCTATATCCAGGGCCATATCCTATATCCAGGGCCATATCCCATATCCATGGTCATATCCCATATCCATGGCCATATCCCATATCCATGGCCATATCCTATATCCAGGGCCATATCCTATATCCAGGGCCATATCCCATATCCATGGTCATATCCCATATCCATGGCCATATCCCATATCCATGGCCATATCCTATATCCAGGGCCATATCCCATATCCATGGCCATATCCCATATCCATGGCCATATCCTATATCCAGGGCCATATCCCATATCCATGGTCATATCCCATATCCATGGCCATATCCTATATCCAGGGCCATATCCTATATCCATGGCCATATCCTAAATCCATGGCCCTGCTCTGTCCTATATCCATGGCCATATCCTAAATCCATGGACAGGGAGCCAGGAGAGGAAGTTCGTCACACTTTGAGCAAGGTGGGCTCACTCCACATCACATTCTGAATTTCTCAAAGGGAAACCTCAGTGCTGTGTCCCTCACTTCCCCAAAAGCAGCCCAGGAAGACAACACCCCAGAGCAGAACGTGGATATCACCCCCCCAAAAAACCCCAGCAAGCACAGCAGCAGCTTCCAGTGCTTCAGGGTTAATTTATGGAGGGTAACAGCACAGCAGCTTTGGGATGTTGACCTGCCCTCAGCAACAACAGAGGCTCCACAGGCAGTGCTGGCATTTAGGGAAAGGCAGCTTTGCTCAGGAACACAAGCCTGGTCTCACTCATTTTTTTTATTCCTGCAAACTACACAATTCTGCAGTGGGAGGACCCCAAAACTCAAAATCTACCCCCTGCCCCAATTCCTGCACGACCCTCCCAGGCAGACAGGGAACAGCTGACTGTACAGCTCCAGGAGCTCTCACTATCACACAAGCAAGGAGCTGCTTTGGGAGGATTTTTCCCTTGCTGATCTGGCCAGCTGAGAGCAAACACCACAAACACTTGTCACTGCTGCACTGTGCCTGCAATGGGAGCAGGCCTGGGAGTCCCAAAGAGTTGCGTGGATCTGATCCTGTGATGAGTGTCTGATTTGGATCAGCAATCAGCAAGGTACCTTGGTGCCCTGGTGCACATCACTCCTCCCAAGAACTCTCTGCATCTATCAGCAGCATCTGCTGCTAATAAATAAGGAAAAGCCAAGCTATCAGCTCGCTGCTATTTTTGGCTGAGAAGCTTGTTTTGAAAGCAGAGGAAATTTCCAGCCTTCACAAAGGCCTTTAACCTTCTTTATGTGGGAAACTACCTGCTGCACATTCCCACCAGGCACACACTCACATACAGACTCTTTAAATTACCTGAAATGCTATTAGCTTCATTTCCAAATCAGAAGCTGCCAGAGAGAGAAAAGAGATTCTAAATTAACATTAGCCACAAGTGGGACACAAACTCCACTCAGTGCTGGTGAGAGACAGATGAGCCATCAGCTGGTGGTGCAGAAGGGCACTGAGCAGTGAGGGAAAATCCCTTTTCTGTGCCACTGGAGGCTGGGGGAGTGAAGCCACACACTCTGGGATGTGGGCAACAAGGGTCTGCTCACTCCCTGCCGTGCCAGTCCCGTGGAAACTCTGAGCTCAGATAACAAGCAGCACTAAGGGTCAAAAAATCTGACATCTCCTGTCTTTATTTGCCAGAAAACAGGGAGCTCTTTCCCCTGCAAGGTGCTTCACAGCCCAATGCCAAAGCAGCACTTCTGCCACACTCCTCGGGGTCAAAAAAATAATAGTGACTGCAGATTGGAGCTGAAGGCAGGCAGAAGGATCACTCACTCCTGTGATGAACACAGCACCTTGCCTTGTGGTACATCTAGTCCTGGCACTTTTGTCTGACTAATCCATGAAAGATATCAAGGGCCTCAAGCAAACCCACAGATCTTTAGTAATTCTGTGCCTCGCAATCGAAATCTCAGTCTGGTTATTCCAGTCTTTTATCAGCACAGAGCACCCAACTCTCTGGTGTGGGTCTCAGCCTATTACAGGTTTTGAAGCCTGGCTTAAGTCATGGAACCCCTAAAACACCTGAATTTCCTAATTTCTAATTCCTTTCTCTCAAGTGCCACAAGTCTGCATGAACCTGATGTGAACAAAACCCGAGGCAGGGAAGCACAGGGCTGGGGCACTGAGCCAAACCCAACCCAACAGCTCCAGCCCAAAGGCCAGTGTGGAGAAAGAACCCCAAACTAACATATTCCTTTTATTTCTACTCGAAGCCAAGATGCAATTTTGCCCCTCAGTGCTATAATTTGGGGGTTGTTGGTGAGGGCTGACTCAGGACTCATGAATCCTCCAGGCTGGCAGCGCTGCAGGGATGGGGAAACCACCATGAAATATCATTTTTCTCAACTCTGGAGATTACTCCTGCAACCAGAGAACTGCAGAGCTGCAAGAGCACCAAGGGACCTCCCCAGGGGGGTCTCCAGTGACATTTTGCTGCTCCCCCTCACCCAAACTCACCCACCCACTCCAGCACCCCCCTTGCCCTCCCTCCCTCCTGCCTTTGCCGCAGTGAGTGCAGTCTGGAGCCCTGAATATTCACCCCGAATATTCACCCTATTCCAAAAAACCATCCAGGCTGTGATTAGGGACTGAAACATGCGTCACTGGATCTGCACATCAAAGCCCTGGCAGCCACAGCACCCGCGGGGATGGGGAGGGAAGGAGCACACCAGAGGTGACACGGGCTCTGCTCTGGCGTAGGGGGAGCTCCCCACTGAGAATTTTGTCAGGCTGGATTTAAAGAACTGGGATGCTGCAGTTCCTCCCAGCTTCCAGAATTCCTGCTCAGCACAAACCAGCCCTCCTCCCTCCCCGTGCAGCCCTGCTCAGGATCCAAAGTGTCAGCCTGAGACTGATGCCAGGCTGAAATCCACTGGCAGAAGTGGTTGTTTTTGCAGTTTTGTTTTTCCACTTAAGTCTGCATTATCCACAGCGACGTGAATATTCTGATAGCTCAGATAACAGGAAGGGATGCCTCCAGTCTGTGCTGAGGGAGACTGTCAGAAAAGAGAAGCCCAGCTCTTTCAAATGCCCCGAGATGCTCAGATCTTTTTTGGTTTTCCCCCCCAGCCCTGCTTCCCACTGCTTTGATATGATCACCAAAATAAATAACTAACTTTGGGTACTAATTTCACCAGCAGACACTCTCTGAACAACCCTTGCAGCCACTTTATGCAGAAAAGGTGCTGGAGTTGTCTCTTCCCTGCTCCTGGTGCCACTCTCCCCGAAGCTCCCATTGCCAGAGGCGTGCAGCTGTTGGTTTAATTTTCTGCAGACCTTTCCAGCTGCTGGACTGCTCCACGATGGCCATGCCTGAGCAGGCAGCTCAATTCCAGGTGCCTCACCTCGTGCTATCCAGCCAAACTGGCTTGTAGAGCCTGAGCTCATTTCCACCGAGAGAAGCACAGGGCAACAGATCACTCCAAGATGAATTTAAGCTGCCCATTATTTAGAATTACTTCTCTTGGTTATTGTTTAGAGATCCCTCCAAGGCAGCACAGGGAGCACAGCTCATGAACCACAGCCTGAAATGATTCACCTGAGGCACCAGTTCCTGGAGCTTGGCAAATTTCCAGGGCTTGAGGGCTGCCCAGCAAACCTCAACTTCAGGGGAGGGAGGGGGGGAATACTGGGGTGAAGTTTTAGGCTGTGACCTCTCTTTGAGACAATACCCTCATTGTAAAGTTTGTTATCTCCTAATTCTCAGCTCAGTTATCTCCTAACTCTCAGCTCAGTTATCTAGGAGTGCCCTGAATCCCTATCAAGAAGCAGAATCTTCCTATCCAGGTGTCCATGCTCATCTTCCTTCAGTGCAAATATCGAGATGCTGCAACTCCACGCTGAACAGCCCATCCCACCTTCTCCAGACTCCTGCAGGACTCTCTCCCCCACCCATCCCGCTGGATCTGCTGGAATGTGGATCTGCAGAGGTGATGGGGCTGCCCTGCCCTGCCAGGAACACAATTCCAGCCCCCCAAATTCCTGTGAAAGCCTTCCCAGGGTGTGCTCACAATTAGACTCCTTACATAACCAAGCAGCACAGAGCAGTTAATGCTGCCTAAAGCACGGGCCAGATTTCCCTTGGGGAGAATCCTCCTGCTTTTGGTCACCTGCAGCTCCACGAGGCAGTGACACGATCCACACATTGCTGGATGTCTTTAAAACCTCAGTACCTTCCTCCCAATCCACTCCTATCCCTGTTTCTTAATAAGAGCTTGCAAACCTCATTTTAAAAATTATGGTTCTCATTATATTCAGGCATAACTGTTTTTGTTTACAAACAGAGCAAAGAAATGGTATAAATTATGCTCAAGAAAACCCTTTGGCATTTTAACAGGCATTGGGAAGAACCAATTTCAGAACAGTGTCTCATAATGGATGTCTCCATGGATACCTCTTTGTCAGCCCCTCATTAGGTAAGAGTTCTTCTCCTGCATTTCAGAGGTACCTCAAAAACACTAATTATGCAAATCTCCATCCTCTTAACTGATGGATACTTGGAAGTTCAGGTGACAACGTGGATGAGCTGAAGGGTGGCGGGAATGGAAGGAAAGATATTTCATTTAGACTCTGTTCTTTATGATTGCTGAGGCTTCAACAATTACTGGGACCACAAAACTGCTTCCCCCACACCTCCCCTTTTCCTCTTAACAGCAAGAAAACTGAAAGGAGGAGAAAAAAAGAGATTCCAGCATGAGGGACACCTGTGGTGGTTGAAAACAGGAGAATCTGTGTGGCAAGACCCAGCAGGATTCCACGATTTTTGACTGAGCAGTGACTGCAGACACATGGAGTAGATAAAACATTTCTGGTTTATGTGGCAGCAAACACCAGTGGATTTAATTCTACCAAAATTGGCTCCCTTGTGACCCATCCTCATTATTAGTCCTTTACCTGAGGCTGTGTGAGCAGAAATATTTTGAGTTTTTCTAATGACAATTACTTGTGTTTCTATACTGGCATGCCAAAGAATCCCCCAGAACTGTGAAAAGCACTTTATTTATCCCAGCACTGCAAGGTGGCAGCTCTAACACAACACAGCGACCCGGGCATGAGAGAAGGGAAAATTTCCCAACTTGTGATGAGAAGGCAAAAGAAAAAAAAATTCATCCAGCTTGTTTTTCATCCCTGAGACCTTCAGCACAGTCCTCCCAGGCCAGGCAGAGCCTTTGGGACGCTGCCATGCAGACACAGGGGTGGCTCTTCAGAAGCACAGAGAACACAGAAGTGCTCTGAATGTGCTGAAAACAGATTTTTTTTTTTTTTTTGTCAGATCTTCAGGCTGGAGCCACAGAGTCAGGAACCCTAAAGTAAACACTGATGTCCTGCAGCTTGAGGAGAGCTCAGAGGAGCTGCAGGCACTGCTCAAACACAGGAAGGAGACACTGCAATGTACAGAGAGCACTTGGGAGTCTCCAATGCTGCTCCTTTCTTAAAGGGCAGGCTTAATGCAAACTTTGAATTTTGAGCATTTTTCTCCCAGCTGCTTTCTCTAGGAATCCTTCTCAGAGAACAAAGCTGAGAAAGGAGATGTATCCATTCCTGACAAAGGTTTATTTAGGGAGGGAAGATTCTCTCAGAGATTGCTGGATGCCACCTCTGCTCCCCTCTCCCAAGGGCAGCAAACCAGGGCTCCCAGTCCCAACCAAGCACCACTGAACTGTGACTCCCTGAAGATTCAGTGGCACAATCACACTGTGGGAGCTGTTTCCAGCTGAACATCTCCTTCTCAGCAGCTTGGAGGGAGTTGAGTGGCTGGGGTTAACCAGAGCCAGCTTCTCCAGATTGAGTGTGACCTCAGAAATGCCAACACCTGAATAAAAAGGCTCAGAGAGGGCAGGAGTGGAAAGCAGGGAATTCATTTCCTCTAATTCATTTCCTCCATGACCTGAAGGAAATCATCAGGCTTTTCTGAGTTTCATTTGCCTCTTGAGTCCCACAGGAATGATGGCTCAGAGTCACTGGGGTGAAAAGCTCTGAGAGCAGCCGTGCCAGCCACCCTCTGTGGTTACTTCTGTGAGGTGACATCCTTTTTGTCACAGGACTTCTTTTTATTCTCCATGAATTTCCTCAATAACCACAGCTTTCAGAATACATTTTTTAAGACAAAGACCTGCTTGAATATTAATGCCATCGAAAAATAATGGCAGTTGAAAGTATGTCCTTGATCATGTCTAGACAGGACCAGCTATAATGGATTTCTAGGATCAAGGTAGTGGATATAAATAGATTAATATTACTCAAAGACCTGCAATGTCTCTGAGCATTATCCAGAGAGGTGTGATCCTATAGCCTTTCATGAATATCTGCTGGCTAATGAAGAGTGAAGAAACTGTTCCCTGTGAAGGTGGGGAGGTGCTGGGATAAAACTCCAGAGAAGCTGTGGCTGCTCCTGGATCCCTGGAGTGTCCAAGGCCAGGCTGGATGGGGCTTGGAGCAGCTGGGACAGTGCAAACTGTCCCTGCCCAGGGCTGGGGGTGGAATCTTTAAGGTCTCTTCCAAACCAAACCATTCTGGGATTCTATGGAAATATCTGGAGAAAATGGTCAAGGGGTGCTGGGGAGTGGCTCAGAGTCCACACACACCACCAGAACCAACAGCAAAACTGAAGCTGAGTAATCTTTAAAGATGAGGAAATGGCATCCAAAGAATGCAGGCAAAGAGCTCTTCCATCCTCTGGGTCAGGGAGGAACCTCAGTGCTCAAGTCAAATCAGTGGCCAAGAAATCCCAGTGTGAGGTCAGACCTGGTGCCCATGGCTGTGCTTCAGCACCCTCAAAGGCAGCAGGTGAATTCCTGACTCTGAACTCCCCAGAATTCTTATTCCCATCCTGTGCCAGCAGCAGCCCAGCCAGGGCATGAGCTGAGCTCCTGCAGCACCTCCCCCAGTGCCAGGAGCCCCAGAGGCCCTGGGAATGCCCAGGGTGGGTCCATGGACAGCATGGAGCCAAAGGGACCCAGCTCCAGGTGCATCCAAACCACTGAGGGCAGGAACAGCACCAAAACTTGCTGTGAGTGCTGTTTCTTGTGCTCTCTCCCACGTAGATTTGATTGAGGGGCTCACAGTGTGACTGTGATGTTGTCCCTGCAGACCATCCCTGACCCCCATGAATGGGCCCCAAACTCCTCCTCACCAGCACTCAGAGTGATCCCTGCATCAAGCTCACTGTGCTCATTCTCCAGATTCCTTTTTCTCTGAGAAAAAGCCTCCATCAGGAACTGGCAGATGTTTTTGGGAAGCTCAGCTGCCTTTGAGCCATGGGCCAAGGCAGCACTTGCTCCCCACCAAGGCTTGAGTCTGGGTGCTGCTGAGCATCCCAAATGTTCACTGAGGATCCCAAATGTTCACTGAGGATCCCAAATGTTCACAGAGCAGCAGCAAAACCAGGGAATGTCACCCAGACCTAGCAGTGGCAAAACCAGGGAATCTCACAGAGATCTGTGAGGAGTAAAACCAGGGAATATCACCCAGACCTGGCTGCAGCAAAACCAGGGAATGCCACAGAGATCTGTCAGGAATAAAACCAGGGAATGTGACACAGACCTGGCAGTGGCAAAATCAGGGAATGTCACCCAGACCTGGCAGGAGTAAAATCAGGGAATGTCACCCAGACCTGGCAGTGGTAAAACCAGGGAATCTCACACAGATCTGTCAGGAGCAAAACCAGGGAATGTGACACAAACCTGGCAGTGGCAAAACCAGAAATTTCACACAGACCTGGCTGCAGCAAAACCAGGGAATTTCATCCTGACCTGGCAGTGGCAAAACCAGGGAATGTCACAGAGATCTGTCAGGAGCAAAACCACGGAATTTCACCCAGACCTGTTTGCAGCAGTAAAACCAGGGAATGTCACCCAGACCTGGCTGCTGAGCAGCAGACCCACTCAGGAGCTCAGGATCCTTTCCTGTGCTTCAGCCAGGCCCCATTCCCACCACTCACATCCACAAGTTTGTCTCCCCAAGAGCAGCACAGAAATGCTCACCTGGACCCAGAACTGGCCAGGTAAAAGCAGAGGAGTGGTGTTGGCTCAAAAAGCATTCACACTTAGCCAGAGTTCAGCAACATGAAGACTACAGTTGGCAAAAAAGAGGAAAAAATGAGAAAAGAAGTGAAAAAAAAATGAAAGCACAGGAGCAGGTTCATCGATGAGTTAAGGCTCTTTTAGGTATAAGCCTGGGGGAATTAGTTTAACACTCCATTTCAGCTTCTTTTTCCCATTTTCTTTTGCACCAGCTTGCATCTCTCTCCTGTCAGACTTTGATGGCTTTATGTAACTGTTTAAAAATTGAACAAGCTTCTTAGCTTAGGTTTAGAAGAACACACTTTTTTGCTTCTCTGTCTCGGATGCACATTAAGAATAAAGATTTCTGGAGAAAACAAGACCTTTTCCATGCTCTGACATCAGCCACTGGAGTACACAAAGCCAAGTCCTTGAGGAGTGGATATTTTGTACATTCTGTTCCAGCACAAGCTGGCACATCTGCAGCCCCCAGTGGGTTTTACAACTGGTAGCTGGAGAGGAAAACTCATCCCAGGGAAAAAATGCCCAGGTTACCCATCCCAGCAGCATCCTGCAGTGGGGGAGAATCCTAGAAAGCAGCAATGAGGGAATAAACCCAAAATTTTGACAGGGAAGCCAAGCCCTGAGTGACACAAGAAACAGCCTGCTGCTATTAGGAGCATAATTTTCTTTTTTTTTTTTTTCTCCTTAATACAAGCTGAAAATATTTCTGCTCTGTGTGCCTGGATGTAAAAGCTTGAGAAGAGCCTCCCTCAAGGCTCAGAAAAGAGAGGCAAACAGCCCCCACCCATCTCAGTGTGTTTGCATTTCCTAATTACACCAATTTCCAAGCCAGGACTGGATTTGTTGATGCTTCAGGTTGGCAATGCTGATGGAAGAGGCTTTCAGAAAAGCCAGTAAAAATATTCAAGGACGAGATTTGTAATTAAAGCTTTCTTTTTTTTTTTATTCCTCATGTTTTTTGTCTGTTAGAAAGTGTTTGTGTTTGCAGTGTGGGCTCTGGAGGGCAAATGCTGCTGCTTGCTGTTTGCACAAGCTCAAAACAACAGCCCCAGCCCCAACTGGTGCATCCCTGCCAGGACCCATTCCTGCCTCCCTGGGCTCATCCCTGCCAGGACCCATTCCTGCTTCCCTGGGCCTGTCTCTGCTTCCCTGGGCTCATCCCTGGCAGGACCCTGCTTCCCTTGGCTCATTCCTGCCAGGACCCATTCCTGCTTCCCTGGGCTCATCCCTGACAGGACCCTGCTTCCCTGGGCACATCCCTGACAGGACCCTGCTTCTCTGTGCTCATTCCTGCTTCCCTGGGCACATCCCTGCAAGGACCCTGCTTCCCTGGGCTCATTCCTGACAGGATCCTGCTTCCCTGGGCTCATTCCTGACAGGATCCTGCTTCCCTGGGCTCATTCCTGACAGGACCCTGCTTCCCTGGGCTCATCCCTGGCAGGACCCTGCTTCCCTGAGCTCATCCCTGGGCCTGTCCCTGCTTCCCTGGGCTCATCCCTGCCAGGACCCTGCTTCCCTGGGCTCATTCCTGCCAGGACCCTGCTTCCCTTGGCTCATCCCTGCCAGGACCCTGCTTCCCTGGGCACATCCCTGCCAGGACCCTGCTTCTCTGGGCTCATCCCTGCCAGGACCCATTCCTGCCTCCCTGGGCCTGTCTCTGCTTCCCTGGGCTCATCCCTGCCAGGACCCTGCTTCCCTGGGCCTGTCCCTGCTTCCCTTGGCTCATTCCTGCCAGGACCCTGCTTCTCTGGGCTCATTCCTGACAGGACCCTGCTTCCCTGGGCTCATTCCTGCCAGGATCCTGCTTCCCTGGGCTCATTCCTGCCAGGATCCTGCTTCTCTGGGCTCATTCCTGCCAGGACCCTGCTTCTCTGGGCTCATCTCTGACAGGATCCTGCTTCCCTGAGCTCATCCCTGCCAGGACCCTGCTTCTCTGGGCTCATCTCTGACAGGACCCTGCTTCCCTGGGCACATCCCTGACAGGACCCTGCTTCCCAGGGCTCATCCCTGCCAGGACCCTGCTTCCCTGGGCCTGTCTCTGCTTCCCAGGGCTCATCCCTGACAGTACCCTGCTTCCCAGGGCTCAGCCCTGCCAGGACCCTGCTTCCCTGGGCTCAGCCCTGCTTCCCAGGGCTCAGCCCTGCCAGGACCCTGCTTCCCTGGGCTCATCCCTGACAGGACCCTGCTTCCCTGGGCCTGTCCCTGCCCCTGCTTCCCTGGGCTCAGCCCTGCCAGGATCCTGCTTCCCTGGGCTCATCCCTGGCAGGATCCTGCTTCCCTGGGCTCATTCCTGCTTCTCTGGGCTCATCCCTGCCAGGACCCTGCTTCCCTGAGCTCATCTCTGCCAAGATCCTGCTTCCCTGGGCTCATCCCTGCCAGGACCCTGCTTCCCTGGGCTCATCCCTGCCAGGACCCTGCATCCCTGGGCTCAGCCCTGCCAGGACCCTGCTCCCCACCCCAGCACAGGCAGCTGCAAAGTGGAACAAAACCTCCCCCTTCCAGCTCAGAGCTCAACACTGCAAAATCCTGCCCCAGCCCAGGCTGCTCTCAGCCCCCATTCTTTACCCACCCCACACAATTCCTGAGGGAGCAGCACCCCTGGCACCGTGGCAGAGGTGCCCAGAGCTGCAGGATTTTCTGAAGCCATGTGGAGGCACCCCCAGCACTGCCTGGCACCCCCAATGTGCCCCAGCAGCTCTGCCCACTGCTCTGTGCTGAGCCAGAGTTACCCAACTCCTGACCTACTTCTGCCTTGTGCTGCTCCCCTCCCTGCTCTGCCCTCAGTCCCCAATTAAATCTGTGTGAGATTTCCTCAATTATCCCCTTCCTGCTAATAGATGTGGAAAGAGGATGCCATAACAATGTATTCCCCTGGCAGTGGTTCAAAATGCATCTCCAAATTAATGGTGAGGAGTGCAGGATGTAGGAACACTTTAATTAAACATAAATGTATAGGAACCAGCAGTTAGGTTTAAGAAAGCTCATCTTTTGCTGCCACCACAACATCTCATCTCAGCCATGCAGTGAGAATCCTCGTGCTCCTCTTTAATTGACAGGCCAATAAATCAGCACTAATCTCCCCTCTCTGTGTAGCTGTGCATGCTGATGTTCAGCTATTTTGGAATACAGCAACATTCCACCATGCACAGGAATCCTGCATGGAAAACACTCCAGGCAAACCTTGAAAGCTGTAATGAAACTTGGAGGGGGGACCTGAGCAATAAAAAAATCAGTGTTTGGGAATTCTGGCAGGAGCAAAGCTTTATATTCACCTTTGGGAAGAGGAGGAGCAGGAACAGAGAGCTCCCATCTGAAGCCATGAAGATGTTCTGAGAGGCACTTGCAATTCTGGATGAATGCAGAGATAATTTGAACACAATTTCTAATTGAGACAAAAACTCTCTGTGAGGAATAGGGAATGAGCCTGGGAATCACTCTGCCCATTACAGAAGGCATCAAGCCTCTGCTCCACTTTACAGCCCCCTTCTGCCTCATCCCAGAAAAGTATTGTGAGATAAGAAATTGCAAGTCTTCATAAAAAGGAGGCTTTAATCCAATGGAAGCTACATCTGCACACCTACAGCTGCATTTTCCATAGCTGAGCTCCTGCTTTATCTCCTCTCTTGGCCCAAAACAATCTCCTAACAGCTCGATAACAAACTGCAATTAACCACATCACTGCAAAGGGACCTGGGGCTGCTGATGGCACAGAAGGAACAAACAAGATTATTTTAAGCCTGGTGGAGAGTAACTTGCAGCACTTTAAAGGAAGCCAGACCCCAACTCTGCTGCAACACCCAGAAAACTCCCAGGCAGCGAGTCCCTGAGTACACAGCAAACAGCCACTGGGCTGAGCTCAAAATTATTTAGGGCACTGCAGTGCTGGATGAGGCTGAAACGAAAGGAGATGAAGACCTAAGCCCAGGCAGCATCTCTGCAGGAGATGTGAAGGCAGCCCTGAGAGCTCCCTCAGAATCCCAGGGGAACACAGCAAGGACCAGGTTTTCCCTGTGCTGGAGACTGGCTGAGCAGAGGAAGAAAAGGAACATTTTTTAACTTTTCTCCAGTGTTTCTTCATGCTCTGTGTGGCACCTGGATGCTAAAATTACCAACACCTCTAGGACCAGAGTGTCACCTCTCAAACCCTCAGTCCCCTTCATCTGCAAGGAAGGGAATAACTCCTATCCCACTGAAATTACAAGCAGCAAAACTCATCTCTGGAAAACACACTTTGCTCTAAATATGAGAGGCTTTAACAAAAAGCTGCAGCTTCCCCTCTTGCCTCCCTCCCTGTTTGCTCTGTGTACACCAAAGGCCTTCATTTCCACCTTACTGCACATGTACTGAAGCTATTTTTGGCCAAGAGTGACGTGGCTTTGTTTGCATAACTGGGTTCCCACCTCATGATCTGCTGCTCTAATAGTTTGCAAAATAATAGCTGGAAAATGACTGATTCCCAAAGAAGTGCCTGCAAAGTTCAGTTTGCCTTTATCTTAAGTCCAAAATAAAGGGAAAAAAACCACCAAAACAGGAAACAAGCCTTCCTGCAGCATCACTTATAAAATGCTTCAGCAAGATGTAAAACAAATTATTTAGTGATGACCAGCTGGGATGTGGGGATTTAATTCTGCTTCTGGTTTGGATGAGGGTATCAAACCAGAAAAGAAAAGCCCAAAGTCACACAGGAAGAAAACCATTTTCCACACTGGGGCCTTAACAACTCACATCAACCCAAAATATCATCTGCAGGAAATGCAAACTTCTGACTGATGGCTAAAAACAAAAGCACAGCTCAAAATAGCAGCATTTCAGATGAGGCAAATACGTTGGTTGGACTATTCTCAACTGCCAGAGCTGAGCTGCAATCACACATCTCTCTTGAGGAATATTTGGTATTTGTCCAGTATTAAAAATAAAATGTGAGGTATCTTAGAAAAGAAAGAGATGGCTCAAATCAAGAATGGATGGAAATAAATCCTGCCTACAGAAGGATTCTTCTTGTCCAAGTCCCAGCTCCTGGCAAGAGGGACAAAATTCATTTCTACAGGAACTTTGTCACTGCAAAACATTGTAAAGGTGGGATGAGCACTGTCCTGGTCTGCACAGCCAAGTGAGCCAGGGGAAATGGCCATTTTTGGTTTAGCCCTTGATGTTTTGAAAGTTCCAGGCTCTTCCTTCACTCCCAGGATGGTGCTGCCCAAGCAAGAACTCCACATTTGGGCAGGATTATTGCTCAGTTCCACCTGGGACATCTCCCTCCACCCTCAGCCACCCCAACATGGGGTGGGTGGATAAGGCTTCATTTCAATTCCCTCTTCCCACACTCACTGGCTCCAGGGAAGCCACAGAGTACTGAATGTGTGGAGTCCCAAGTTCATGATTAACCAGGGGAAGTCACACAAGACCATGAGCAGCTCAAAGCCTGGCCCAGTGAGGAGCAGGGACAGAGGCTGTGGTGGGGAGCAGCTCTAGGAAGGAATTTCCATCTGCCAGGGATGGGAGGAGAGCCCAGAAACATCTTTCTTACCCTGCACTGGAAGAACAGCATTGTGTTGGGCTGTATTCCAGCAGGGAATCACACACAGCATGGCCAGGGCACCCCACAGCATCACAGCCACACAGAGGGCTCCAAACTCTTCCATTTCCCTTTGCTCCTTGTTTTCCTGCTTGCTGAGGATTTCTCCTGAGTGCAGCAAGGCAGGCCTGGCCCTGCTTGCACTCTGCTGCTCACTGTCCCCTCCCAGCACTGTGCTGACACTGATCTGACACATCCATGCCACATCTGAGCACCTCACACACACCAAGTACCCTTAGAAGACAGACAGATCCCTTCCTGACGTGTTTGTTTCTCCAGGCAAGGCTAAACCCACCTCACAATTTGGAAATGTGGCCAGAGCCAGAGCTAAGGATCACCCATCATACAAAGGGATGGAGTTATTCCTGCTTTCAGGTGAAGTCCTTACACAAGGAGGAGTGAAAGGGAGTCATCCCACAGGGATTCATCCCTGCTCCTGGGTGGCAAAAGGGATTTTACTCTGAACAGCAGCACTGCAGCCAGTTGTTATTCCATCTCTTTTCCAGTGGCACAGCACTGCAATCCCTGATCCTATCTCAGCAGAGCTACCAAGAAATGTCTATTCTTGTTCAGAAAAGACTGATCTCTCAAGGTTTTTGGATGACAGGATAATATATTTCCCTAGATATTAGAGACTGAAGGAGATTTATTAGGGGAATTATTCTCTATATTCTGTGCAGTCCATTAAGAGATGAAGCTCCCTGCTCTCATTGCAGGCCATGTGACTGCACTGATAAAACACCCAAGTCCCCTCTGCAGCCTCTTATCCTGCTCATTTCATACTCCTCCAAGTACAAGCACAGTGTTGGGTCAATATCCCAGTTCAATCCACGTGTGAAAACCTCCCTAATTCTGCAGGCCAAAACCAGGGATAAAATTAGACCCTTTATTCCTACCTCTGGTAGCAGGGACAGCTTGTTACCAAATCCACTTCAGCTCCCTGAATGCCAAGGGCAGAGCAGAAGTCAGAGCAGCTGCAGTTTCCCTGTGAGCCCAAATCTTCAGGAGCCAGCACCTCAGCAGTGTGGGCTGGTGCTCTGAATTTGGGGTTTATGAACACACCCCCCAGACTGGAGGATCATCTCATTTGGACAGCTTGGGGTGGAGAGCAAAGGGGATGGTCCCAGATGTTCCTTCAGGACATCAACAGAACAAAGCAGTGCTCTGGACACTGGGGGATCCCAGAGCTCCTCCCAGGAGCAGGATGCTGCTCCTGCCTCTCCAGGATCCCAAGGGAATTGCCAAGGGAATGTCACCTCAGAGTCCAGGGAGCCACACACACCCACTGCCCATCACCCCTTGTGGGACCCCAGGGCGTACCCCTGGCCTCCTTGGGGGTCTCAAAGACCCCTGAGTGAGACCCAGGTGTCTCAGGCGCTGAATTCAAACCCCTGGGGGAAATTACCAACACAGAGGGAAGAGAAGCAAGCCACAAAAATTAGTAAAGTGTAAATCAGACTGTTAGAATGTAGATAAACAGACTTTTGGGGATGTTTGTGATAAGGGACACGTGGCCAACATGGAGAATTTGGGGCGTGGATACTTCTTCCTCCTTCTTCTCCGTGTCATCCATGCTGGGTGACATGCTGGCACTTTCAGATTGGATGGGGACAAAGCTGGA
>JAOTQP010000099.1:18522964-18541418 GCA_026413545.1 Cichladusa arquata
TTCCAGCTCCAGGTTCTGCAGTCCCATCCTCCCAGATTCTCTCCTCAATTTGCTGCTGTTTGCACTTTTTGGGGCTGGAGCTGCAGTGGTGTCCTTGGTTCTGGAGCTGGAAAAGGATTGTTTTGTGTGCCTGAGCTGTGAGGAGAACTTGCTAACACTTCATATGAAGTTCAGAGTTATAAACTAATGCACTACAGAATCTGGAAAATATAAAGGCATCAAAACCAAGGCTGACCTTGGCACAGTTTCCTCAGTGCCCAAAGCCCCAGCACTGCCCCTGAGCCAGTCCCAGCCCCAGAACTGGCACTGCCTCATCCAGAGCAAAGCCTCCCACCACTGAGGCAAATTCCAGCTTCCCTCAGCCCTCCCTGAGCAGGAGCCAAAATCTGCTGTGCTCCACTGCCTGCTGGAGCCCTGTGCCAACACCTGCAGCAGCTGCCTGGGGGAAACCTGTGCTTCCCATCAGCCAAGCAGGGCAAAGGTGGCTTTATGGCTGCTCTGGGGGCATTTAGACCTATCATGACAAAATAAAATTAAGTACAGAGGAGAGCAGCCCTGAGAGTGTCTGATGAACCACTGCTCACCTCTCTGGCGTGCAGGGTAAAGAAGTTTTGAAGAAATGCTTTGGGAACAGCTATTAGTCAGAAAACTACACCACTTGTCAACCACATGTTTATTTTTCCCCTCCTTGAGCTGCAGTTGTCAAGTCGTAGCAAGTTACCACCCAGCAGCTGAGCTGGGACTACCATCACTTAGAGCAGGGCTTTAACCACAGAAATCACAATTCCCTTCTGCCTCTTCCCTGCCCTCAGATCACCTGAGCCCAAGGAGGGTGGCTCAGCCAGGTTTGCAGACCAAAGGCTCGTGTGTTTGCTCTCCAAAACACACAGAACCTCACCTGCAGGGGAAGATGGTTTTATGAAACCCCAGCTATCAAGCAAACACTGCCAACAGCTCCAGTGTACAGGGGCTGTGTGGGTCCCTTTTTTTTCTGAAAAAAGCAGCAGCCCTTCATTCTGAAAATTCACTTTCCTTTTCCAGGTCACCGAGGGGGATGAATAAATTGAGTTTAATAAAATCCCCAGCCAAGGGCACCAGGTGTGTTACACAAACATCTGTATCTACAGCCATGATTCCCCCTCCAAATTCTTTCCATATTTTTTGTGCTATCCCAATCTCTAAGAAAGAAATAGGTGCTCTGTATCTCACTCGTTATTGCACAACATTCCCTTGGCAACAGGCTCTTCCTGCACGATACAGGTGGGAGTGAGAGCAATTCTGCTCCTTTTCAGTGTGATTTAGCAGCCAGCCAGCAGAAATAACAGCAGGGAACACCCACTGAAGTTGACAATTCTCATATACCTGAAGGACACTGAATCAGACCCAAGAAATCCCTCAAGGAGTGACACTTCCCATGGGCAAACTGCTGCTGCTGCCCTACAGGTTATCCTGCAGAGCAAAACCAGGCTGTTAAACCAGGTTCAACCACCACACCAAAGGCAGCAAGATTTGCTACAAAGGAAGCATGGATTAGGAAAAGTCTGATCCAGCTGAGTTTTCTCAAGAGACTCCAATGATGGAAAGAAACTGCTCATTCCACAGCAAACAGTTCAGGCTGTTTGCCAGGCAGGCACCACACAACCCCTGAAATCTTCTTCAGATCATTGCAGGTTTTGGGCAACAAGCAGAAGTAACTTCTCTTTAAATATATTTAGTGCTCTGAAGCACTAGGAGGGCACTGGCAGAGGCTGCCCACAGAAGCTGTGGCCACTCCTGGATGCCTGGAAGCGTCCGAGGCCAGGCTGGACAGGGCTTGGAGCACCTTGGGATAGAGGAAGGTGTGGAAGATTTCCCTGTCCATGGCAGAGGGTGGAAGAAGATGATTTCAAAGGTTCCTTCCAACCCAAACCATTCTGTGATTCCAGGATCCCTTGGTGTTCTGGGATTATGGAGTCCAGGCAAATGCTCAAACCCTTCCACCAAATGACACAAAAGAACTATTTTGACTGGGGCCCTGAGAAACAACAAACCTTTGAAGGGAACAAAGAGGAAATTGGTGGTGGGGTTGCCCTTGGGGCAGCCTAGACAGCATCACGTGCCAGAAACGTGCTCTGCACCACAGAGGCTGCAGAGATCCAAGGTTGTCCTAGAGGGTTTTGGATCCAGGGTCGAGAGGGTCTGAGGCTCACTGCAAAGGAGAAACTGGGGGGTCTAAACGATGTCAGAATAGCTGGAACAAAAGCATCGCGACACCTGCGTCGTGCTGGACGTTCCACGGACAGGACTTGCACTGACTGTGGAGCAGCCACTCCAGACACCCCTCCAGGGCTCTCCATCCCCCTCCTCACCCCTCAGCAATGCCAAATCTGCTCCCAAACCCAGCGTCCCCCCAGCAGCACCCGGCTGGGGCGAAAAGCCCGTGGCCGGCGCAGCCCAGGCGCCGCCGGAGCTGGAATGCACCGAGGGCCCCCGGGGACACGATCTTCCACCGGGCTCTTCCTCTGCAGGATCCAAAATAACAAACAAGAAGGAGCCTTTGGCCATTGTTTCTCGGGGAAGGGGGGTGACGGGGCGAGGGCACGCGGCGCAGGCTGCCAGAAGGCATGGCCCAGCTAAGGAAGTCCTGCCTGGGCTTCGCTGTATCCGCTCCTCTCCAGGAGGGGCGGGGGGAGGCAGGAAGGAGAGAAAATAGAGAACAAATGATCCTCTAACCCTTGAGAGAAACCTGTCTGCTCTCGGAGAGCGTATTTAGCCCAAGCATGCAGCGCCTCTCGCTATACAAAAGAAAAAGAGGAAAGAAAACCCCGCCAGTTCTTCCGTTACCGTGTTCTACCACTGCAAAAAAATGGGAGGAAACAGATGTTGAGCTCTCCAGCGTCAGGAAATTATCTCTTTCATGGGGGTACAGTTACTTCAGTGTATTTAGGTCAAACAAATAGGGAGAGAATCGTGACTTCTCCCCCTTTCTGTTTATGTCTCTGCAGACATTTCAGACTCACTGGGTGCTGTGTCCAAGGACCGAGGGCAGAGCTGTGTTTGCTCACAGAGCACACCCAGAGGATGCTGGGATGGATCCAGTCAGATCCCCATCCCACAAACACTGCAGCCCCTACAAAACCCCAGCATCCTCTGCTTGTGGGTCAAGGAGGACGGTTTGCTGCTGGGTTCCAGCCAGGTATGGCAGCACTGCAGCTTGATTGTTCATTTATTTCAATAGAGGTGGAAGGAGAGAGCTGGGTGAAACATCTGCAAAAGGGATCTGAGGCCATCAGCGAGCGCGGTTACGACTTTCCGGCGCTGGGCTCCCCAAGGAGAGCGGGGCCGGTGCCCGTAGGAAGGGACCAGAACTGAAACAGCATTTCACATGCTCTGCAAAATCCCTTCCACAGGAAGCTACAGCCCTTCATTAGGAGCAGGAGGCAGACAGGGGAGCAGTCTGAATCCCTTCCCAGTCGGGAGCGGGCAGACATTATCAAAACACTGAGTTTTAGCATCACAGAATCATTAAAACCTCAAAGATTGATTCCAACCATCAACCCAGCATGACATCCTCAAGTATCTCATCCACACTTTTCACATTTCCAGGGATGGTGACTACACCACTTGCCAGGGGCAGAAGGGACCTTGCAGCAATCCTCCTGAGGAATGACTGAGGGCAGACAAGATAACCCCAGACACGTTCCCTGTGGCAGCAGCATCTGCCCCACATGGTTTGCACAGGTTTAAGCCAAAGCTTTTACAGTCCTGGCTCTGCATTTGTCCTCCTGCTAATTCAATCTTCACCAGGCAGACGGATGGATGCACAGACTGAGAGCTCCAGCCCTGTGTTTCTAAGGATGGAACTCAAAACTTCAGGCTGAGTAAATCAGTTCACTCATGTATAATTTAAACATTACTTCCTTCCCATTTCAGGGAGCTTTAAAGTTTGTGCAGTGGCTAAACACAATGAAATTAGAGCAGGAGACTCGTTTTGCCTGCGGCCCAGGGAGAGTTGCTCCAGTGCATGTGTCAGACAAACTGGGCTGTGCTGGTGCTGCTCACTGCAAACCCCACAGCTCCACACTGGAGGTGTGGCACCAGCTCAGCACATAGAGCACTAAAACCTTCCACCAAGCCAGGAGCAGCTTTGTACACATAGGGAAGGAATGGAGAGAGCCAGCTGCCTGTGCAAAGCAAGCAGGAGAAACTCGAGAAAAAAACCACAGAAAATCCCTGGAATACAACTGGAACGAAACAATGCACATGTGACAGATCAGTTCTTGCTGAAGGTGGATTTCAGGCCAAGCCTCACACACCTCTGGCACTGCAGCTGTGCTAAATGTTCCTCCAGACTCTGCTGACCCAGGAACTGCAGGTGCAGATTCACCCTCTGCCCACTGAACCGTGGCAGCATCACCCCTTGCACACTCCATTTATTCATAACATCCACATCTCCCTTTTTCTGCAATTCTAAATTCTTCTGCTCTACAGAAAATAAACTTGAGGTGAGTCCTGAAGAGATCCAAAAGGATCTTTTTGGTATTGGCACCCAGGATGGACAGGGACCCCCAGGAAAAGGAGGGAGCCTGAAGAAGGAGTTATCTGCCAGCACAAGGTTGTTTTAATGCACAACTTTCCACAACCTCTCCAGCTATTTGGCACCAACTGTCACCATTCTAATACCAAAATATCTGCCATTACATGTAGATTATTTAAGCTGTTCAGCAGCCAGTTGAAAGTAGTTAATTATATGTAAGAACATTTAATTACTATCCAGCAGCAGCTGCAGGTACTTTATTGCCACGGGGATGAGCCAAAACAATAGACCAGGCAGATTCAGGGGTCTACACCCATCCACACCCCATTAATGCCAGCTGAACAACACTGAGCCAAAGGCTGCCATCCTTTGGAAAGCAACAACTTCGTGGTGCTTGTGACATTACTCTGCATTCCCAATCAGTCAGTTTGGTAGAGATGCCTCAGGAACTTGGTATTTCTTAAAAATCCTTGCCTTCTCCACAAATCCCTAAGCAAAAAAGCACAGTCTGAACATCAGAGCAGAAATCAGTAGCCAGCGTTTAATTGTTTATATCTTGAGACAAAGATAGTGTCTAAATAATTGTCTATTGTATCCCAGAGACAGCACAGGAAAGCTCTTCCCCTCGCTGGGAGCCTGCAGGTCACACATGCTTCTGCCATAACATTTTCTATAAATAATCCTCGCTGAGCCAAGCTCTGGGCTAGGTACAGAGCACAGCAGCACTGTGCTCCTATCGGTTTCAGCCATTAGCCCTCCCCAGAGAGTGCATATCCTACCCTATTGTTCCTGCTCAAATGTTTGAAAGAATTATTTTTTCCTTGCTTCTTTTGTTTGGGGAGTTTATTTATATTTCCTCTCCGACATGGAATTACTACTGGAGAAAAGGAGTGCCACCTTGCACAGATGAGGAGAGGAGGGTCAGGTTTGGAGGGTGCTGCCACAGTTACAGACCTCCCAATCAGGGATTCTGTACTGATGTAGGTTCAGCACATTCAGATCAGGATTAGGAACAAAGAGCTGGGTGTCAACAACAGCCCCAAATTCCCATGCAGAGACTCAGAGCACAGGCAGCAACCCGCTCTGCTCAAACAGTTCCAAGGATTATTTCAGCAGGTTACTCAGCAACTCCCTGATGACGTCAAAAAACAACTTACCTCAAACTTCACTCTCTCACTTCCAGCCCTAATTCTACCTCCAAACAGATCTCAAGTGCCTGTTCCTCTCAGGAACATTCAGGAACATTCTTTCCCCTTTTCCTCAGAGCAGCCACACGAGCCCAGGGCTGGATCCCAACCCACCAAGCACAGCCTTTAAACACCAGGTGAGCCATCTCCCTACCCTGCTCTGAAACTGGTGACAAGTCTCACTTTAGGTATCAAATGTACCAACGTCTTTGCCCTCAGCAGCAACAATTCCTTGAAGAATCTTCTGGTTTTCTATTTTTTTCTGCCTTTTCTATTTTTTTTTCCATAAAACCGACCCAGTTGCTGGCTGTTGGAAGGTTTGATGTCCCAAAAGGCCAGTGACACCTGCTGTGCCTCTGTCCATGGCAGCATTCTGGGATATCCAGCTCAGGAAGGCTGGTGGCCTTGCACTAAATTGCCTTTAGGCACATGAAAAAACTACTCTGGTGTTTCTAGAAAATCACAGTGACTGCCACATCCTCTCAGGGTGGGGCATTTCACCCCAGAAAGGCACTTTTAGGTGTCACACAGAACTTTTTGTGGTTTGACACCTGCCTGCACCTCACTTTCCCCTCACAAGGCTGATGCAGAACACTCAAAAGTCACAAGGTGCCTCCTAGAGTGGCTGGCACCTTTCTGCTGCTTTTCCCCTCAACAACAACCACCAAAATTCACCCTGCTGTGCATCCAGAGCCCCTGCACCCCAGCCAGCAGCCCAGGCTGAGCCCAGGCTGGCACAGAGTGATGCTCTGCAGGAGCCAGGGGTAGCTGGGGGATGCCTGGAGCCCAAATTTGGTGGGAATGCTGCTGTTGCTGAGTTATCCTGCATTTGTACAGCCCAGCCTGGCCCTCACCTCCTAACCCAAGGCTTCAAATCTGCTGTCCATCAACACCAGCCCATCAGGATGATCCCACAGGGACACTAAACCAACCCAGCAGGGTGCAGGGACAGAGCACAGCCCCTGTCTGGCCCAGGCTGGTGTCCCCAGCGTGGCTTTGTCCTGCAAAAGGAGCTGTCAGCTCCCATTGCTCACGCTCCAGAGCCTGCCCCAGCCAGCACTGCATCCAATTAGCATCACTGCTGATGAGCTTTTCATCTCCTGCCCCTGGCCACAGGCATGGGGCTGTGCAGGCACAGGTGGCCACAGCCCTGTCTCCTCTGCCTGCCCACCCTGCTCTCTCTCTTTTTCTTTAGAGATTCAAACTCAGCAGAGCAGGAGCAGCTAAAGGTTCCCTTTGTCCTTATTTATGGAACAAACCCTGAATCTTTTCACAAGGAGCTGTGATTGTGTTCTGAGTGTTAGGCACCTTACTGTTTCACCCTTTTCTATATTCTGTATATTCTAAAGTCTCTCCAAGGATTCCTTTTCAACAGCACATAAATTTACTGCCATGTGTGGCAAAGGTCTACACAAAAGCCACAAGCAGGGGAGGACAGGACCAGTCACCCTGAAAGTGCCCATCCCCTGTGAGGTGCAGATCCAAGGATGAGCCCAGCACACCTGCAGCTTCACCCAGGCTTTAAAACACAAACAGCTTGGGAACACGTGCAGGCAATATCCAGTTTCTGCAGGAAATTGCACAGTGTGGATATCCAAACATTGCCATCAGGCAAAAAACAACATCTTGATTTGCCAGCTCGTGTCACACAAACCTAAATTCTTTATGGGTGACATTGTTCAATGGACAAGGAGACAATCCTTCCTGCCCACCCCCTCCAGAAGCAGCAGCAGTGCATTCTGAGCTGTGCTCATACCCAAACATTGGCACAGGGGCTGCAAAATTCCTCAGGACATGAGGAGAAGGCAGCAAATATTCTGACAGGTGACTGGTTCCAGTGACAGCACCTTCCCAAAAGCACTGTGATTCACAGCTCACGTCAGCAGTGTGGAAAAAGTGACCCCTTCTTCCTTCTGAGGAAACAACAGACGTGCTTGAACAATAAAAAAATTCAAGAATATGGGCTTGTCCAGCAGAAAAACTGAGCAAAGCTCAATTCCCACAGAACCAGAGGAATCTTCCACTGATTTTAATCCCTTTTTTCTTGTCTGTCCTTAATTTGCTGTCCCTCTTCCCCACAGGAGCAGGCAAACGAAAAAAGTGCCAGCCCAGCAGTGGCACTTGCAGAACAGCTGCTGTTTCACAACTACCTGCAGCCAGAAAATCCAGAAACCTGACAGAGCATGCCAGAAATAATCTCCCTGAAACACAGAGCGGTTGGGAAGGGCTGCAAGGAGCCATCCCTGGCACAGGGCAGGTGGTGCCTCAGTCCTGCCTGTGGATACAGAAACACAGTGACCTTCTGTCCAGGTCCAGGAGGGCAAAAATGAGGCAGGAATGAAGCAACCAATGAAAATCAATGAAATCCACTGAAATTTTTGTCGAGGCATCATCCTTGTTTCATTTGTTCCTAACCCTGGCAGAAGCCTGGGCTGAGCTTCCCTCCCAAGCTGCCCCTCCCCTGGGTGTGCAAGCAGAAAAAGTGCAAAGGAAGAGAGAAATTAATTAAGCCTCTCATCTGGGAGCTGGGTTATATGGTGATTTTGAGGAGGGTTAGATGGTGATTTTGAGGAGGGCTAGATGGTGATTTTGAGGAGGGCTAGATGGTGATTTTGAGGAGGGCTAGATGATGATTTTGAGGAGGGCTAGATGGTGATTTTGAGGGTTGTCCTGTGCAGGGCCAGTGATCCTTGTGAGTCCCTTCCAATTTAGGAACACAAAGTTCTGACCCATCTCTACAGCTCCACAGCCACCAGATCAAACTCAGCTCTTATTTATCCAGCTTAAAATGTGGTGTCCCCACACCTCCACATTGGAAATCACAATTTAAGCCATGTGAGGCTGAACCTCAACTCTATCACCAGCAAATGAGCAGATTAACAGCAGGCTCTGAAAGCTCCTGCAGGAGATCCTGTCCCAAATTGCTGCTTCTCTAGAAACCCTGGAAAAGCTCCCAGACACCCCAAACCCAGCTCCCTCCCAGGGGAAAGCTGTGCCTTTAACACCAACACCAGATTTCCCACATGCCAACATGTGCCTAAACCAAAGTGAAATCAGGGATCTCAGTATTCATCCTTGCCATGTGTTATCCCAATGCAGCAGAGGGAAGAAAGAGCCAGGGAAGGTCTCCAACACCACCTAAATCCAGGATTCCCTCCAGAGCTGCAGCTCCTTTTGTGTGTTTGAGGGAAGCAATGCTTTGGATCATCTAAGCAGTGCCTCAATCAATCCACATTCCATGGAGTTATCCTGCAGGAAAGCTCTTCCCAAAAAAAAAAAAAAAAAAAAAAAAATTCTTCTTTTTCAAACTGTCTTAATTAACACATTTACACTGTAGCTGTAAATAAAGGTGAGGCTTTCCAGGAATCAAAGCAAGGTGCCTGCAAAGATTACAGAGTAATTATCATGGATGGTGTTCCAGCCTGGAATCACAGGAACAGACTCCCTGTATTTCCTGCAGAGCTTTTTTCGTGGCATTGCCCTCATCCTTTATGGCTGCAAAACCCACTGATCACAGAGGAGCTTTAAGGAGTACAAACATGCCAGCCTGGCTCATAAAACTTCCACAGAACCTGCTGCTTCCTCCTGTGCTCTGGACAAGGGCAAATCCTCCAGAGGAAAGAGGCAAGAACTTCATTAAGGAGCAATTATGGAATAATCTGTGTCTTGGAGAAAGCTGCTTCTAGCTGTGTCAAACATGGGCTGGGCTGTGCCATTTATTTGCTTCCACTTTATGCAAATATTTCTACCTAATGCAACTCATTATCTTTATAAAAGTTTATTTAAATACTTGGCTTTAATTATTATGGTAACAAGTCACAGGGACCAATTATAGACTGGAGAGAGGGCACAGAGGAATTTCTGCCCCTGGAGAATTACAGGCACGGCTGCTGCATCCCAGGGTGAGAAAACACCAACCCCTGAAGGGTCAGAAGTGAAGATTTGGCTCTTGCTGCAGCAGATCCCTCATTTACACAATTCCCAGCATCAAACCTGACCAAAGATCCCTGTGGGCAGCCCAGCTGAGGAGCTCAGCTCCCTCCAGAATCCTCACAGCTCAAAGGTTTTTATTTTCAATTTCTCTCACCCCCCAGCCCTGCTCTGCACACCTGAGGTGCTGGGACATCCCTGCCACCCTGAGCAGAGGGGCAGCACCTCACCCCAGTGACTCACTGCCTTTTTTTGTGGTTTTCCTTCCTCCCAGCAGCCCTCTCTGAGGAGTGCAGCCCGTTCAATGATTGTTCAGCAGCAGCCAGAGCCCTCCCAGCTCTGCCACCGAGAAACCCAGAATTATTCCTTCATTGTAACTCACCCCAGCTGATCCAGCACTGCCTGGCACAGCCCTACACACCTTCCAGAGGAAGCTGTTCCTGCCCATACAGGGCTTGGAACAAGATGTTCTCTAAGGTCCCTTCCAACCCAAACCATTCTAGGATTTTGTATTTCTGGTGGCTCTGCTTTATACTCAGTTTGTTCACCCAAAACAAATTAAAAACCAAGCAGAAGGGGCTTTAAGATCCACCCTCATTCCCATTGGAATATTTAAAGTCTGGCCTTAAAAATCTGCCTTTGCAGGAATGGAAATAAAATGGTGTGACAAGAGGAATCAGCTGAAGACACCTGGGATGGTCCCACAACTCCAGTCCATACCCAAAGACAGCCTCACATTGTCTCACCTTTCATTTTAACACAAGCCTTGTCTTCAAGGTTTTGCCCTTCATTAACCACTTCCATGAGCAACTGAAGAGATAATTAACAGGAAATATCACCCAAAATGAGCCAGATCCATCTGGCTGTGGAGAGACCCTACAGAGACTAAACTCAGACATTCCTTAAATCATTTCACGAAATCTAACTCTGAAATTTAACTCCAGGACTGAGGAAAAGTCACCCTGGGAGCTGCTGCAGCAGAGCCCCTGGGAGAAACCAGGTCCCTGCAAAAGGTTCTTATCACTCCTCTAAAACTGGAGCAGCAATAACAGGAAGAAATTGTTTTGGCAGGACTTACACCACATAAAGCAAACTCATCAGGCAGTGGTGTGTGAAATGTCCCTGGAAAACCCAGAGAAGAGAGAGCAGAGAGCATCCCCCAGGCTCAGGTGGGCTCTGAGGTACCCACCCCAGCCATGCTCAGCATTGCCACAGCATGGGGCATGCTGGGCTGCTGGCATCACCCATGCATGGGCATCACCCACACCATGGGCATCACCCTCACCATGGAGCCATTCTCACCCTGCTGGCATCACCCATGGCATGAGCATCACCCTCACCATGGGGCCATACTCACCCTGCTGGCATCACCCTCACCATGGGCATCACCCACACCATGGGACCATTCTCACCCTGCTGGCATCATCCATGCATGGGCATCACCCTCACCATGGGGCCATACTCACCCTGCTGGCATCACCCATGGCATGAGCATCACCCTCACCATGGGCATCACCCTCACCACAGGACCATGCTCACCCTGCAGCATCACCCACAGCACAGAGCACTCTGTGTAAATGCCAAGACACCACCTTGAGCCCTGCTGCCTCTCCCAGCTTTCCCCGTCATCCCAGAGCTGATGCTCCCAGTGTGGCTGCAGAGGGACACAGGCTGTGCTGCTCCCCTGCTCTCCCACAGCCTTTCCCAGCTCCAGTACACAGCATGGAAACCCAGTTCAGGATGTGCCCTGCACCCAGAAATGCTGATCAGCTCCCTACAGTGCACAGGAGGGATGGGAAAAGGGAACGGACCCTGGGGTTGCCTGATGGGCTTCACCCTTCCAGTGCAAACCCAACACCCTGCACTGCTCAAACACCTGGAGAATTATCTCGTCCTCCTCTTCCTCCTCCTCTCATCAGGACCCTGGTGCCACCCCTGCCCCAAGTTCCCAGCCAAAGCTCCAGCCCAGGGGTTCTGTGTTAGTGTTTATCTTCTTTTTCCTCTGCCCTCAGTCAGAGTAGGGATTGAAATCATGAGAAATGAAGTTCTGTGTTCACACTCGGTTGTTTTTTTTAATTCTTATCTATAGTACAGTGAGTGCTACAGCACTTCTAGCTAACGAGCTAAAAGCAAGAAAATTGAGGTGGATCTAATCAGTTACAAGGTCTTTTAAAGGCAAACAGTTAAAAGCTAACATCTATATTATTTCTACTTTTGACCCAATGACCAAACAGCTGTGACCTATAGTGCAGGATTTTCTATCCAACCAAAAAACAGCACCTAAAATCATGAAAAAGAAGGAACAAGAAGGAAGAAGAAACCAACACCCAAAATCTCCATCTTGTCCCATACCTAATACTGTATTTTAAAACCTTCAATTCCAAACTCTTCATCATATGAAATTACACACTTCTACACAAACTACACACCAGTGATTCCAACTCATATCTGGAAGCCTCTCCAAGGCCTCAGATCAAAAGCAGTGTTCTTTTGGGGGTCAGTGCCAGAAAGCACAGAAAGCTCAGAACTCCCAGGCTTCAGGGTTCCAACAGTTCTGTGGCCACCAGGACGTGTGACCTCCCCCTCCAGTGACACAGGTCCCGTGCTGGGGACAGCCCCCATCGGTGCTGCTGCTCCCTCACACAATAGCACTTCTCACAGCCACGGGGCAGCTTTAAACTGATTAATGGCTCTCTCAAACAAGCCCTGAGTGTGCGGGAGGCCCCTGGCAGACAATGGCAGCCCAGTGGCAGCATCAGCTGGTGCCCTGTGCCAGCCTGAGAGCAGCAGCAGATGAGCCCCAGCCGGTGCCAGTGTGGCTTGTTCAGCTGAGGGACACAGGACAGCTCAGCTGCTGCCAGGCTCCCCGACCCTCTGCCAGGCACGTGGCAGCACGGGCACGGCTCAGAAGCCACTTGGCTCCCTTTCCATGCCAGCTCAGGGCTGCTCCACAAACCCAGCACAGCCTGCCCAGGGCTCTGCTGGGGCACGAAAAGCTCAGGGGAAATCCCAGCTGAATTCTGCCCCTGTGGCACTGCAGGAATGGCACAAGTGCAGCTTTGCTCCTTACACCTGCCCCAGTTTAGCGATTTCCCTCTTTTGGGAAGGGAGTGAAAAGCCCCAGGAGGGTGAGCAGCCATCCACACACAGTTTGGACAGCAAAGTTTGAGAGCAAAGCTTCCAGATCCTCCTTCTGGCAGCCAGAACATCCCAGGCTCCCAAAAGGAGCTGTGGCTCACATGGATGAGTGAGGAGCAGCTTTTGCAACCCGCAGAGCCCAGCCTGGGAAAGGCAGCTATCACTGCCAAGCATCTAAATCCACAAAGATCAGCGAAGGGAGGAAGGCAAAGTGAAAGCAAACACAGGCAGAGCTGCTCACTCCAAATCAACTGAGGCACAGGCAGGTGAACAGGCAGCCTTGGTCACACCAGGTGAAAACAGAGCTGCCACGTGCTCTGCCTCCACACACCCAGCCTGAGATCCAGGTGTGCTGCAATCTCAGAGGCAGCACTTGGTGGGTTCTGCATCCCCCCAAATCCCTGATTTTACATCATCAAGGTGTGCCTGCTCCACCCCACCTGGCTACACAAGGTGTCCATCCACAGACAGGAGCAGCAAAACAATGCAAACAGCAACAAAGGACTGTGCCCTGATTAATCCTCACTCCAAATTCTCCTTAACCCTGAGGTTTCCCAAGAAAAACCAGAGGGGCGGGTTTGGGCAGAAACAGCGATCTGGGCTAAGAGTGAACTCTGCACAAAACCAGCTCGGAGCTCTGTGCTCCTCCTGCAGCCCTGGCTACCCCACCACATCCTTTCAGCACAGTGAGACACTGGAGGATGTGAGCAAGCCCGAATCCTGCCCTTGCCCCAAACAATAGGCTCCACAATAATGGTGCAACCAGAATTTCCTGTGCGGTGCTGCACGCCAGCTCCGGGGAGAAAACACCCTGGGAAAGCTCTGCCACGGGAACACAGCAGCTCCTCCAGCCTCCTCTGGCAACAGGGAAAGCACCACAAGCGAGCCCAGGCTGGGGAGCAGGGAAAAAACCACACCAGTGGCTTGGAACAGAAGCCATCCAGGCTGGGAATGGCTGTGGATAATCCGTTCTCACAGCAACATCTGGACCTGGCTTTTCTCTCACGGATGTTTCATATCCTGCAGTGCTTGGAAAAGCAGAACAGAGCAGGCTGGGGTGAACCTGAGCAGTGGAGGAAATCTCTCCATCTCTCCTGGAAAGATGGCACAAGTGCAGCAAGGACAGAGGTGCTGATGGCATCAGGCAGCAGAGGCAGCAACTGCAGCCAAAATGCTCCAGTGTTGGAGCTTCTGCCTGGAATGAGGGATCAGCACAGCCCCAGACACTGAGAAAAGCCAAGGACAAGCTCCTACAGCAGAGCAGGAATGGTGGATGATCCCAGGCTGGAGAGAGGAGAGTGCAAGGAGCATCCTGAAAAGGAGTAGGGGCAGAGACAAGGTGTGATGAGCTGGCCACAGCTACCACTCTCCACTCCTGCACCCCTGAGGGGGAGAAAGGGAGGAAACTGGGGGAGAAGTCAAGCCTGGGAAGAAGGGAAGAGTAACAGGAAGGTGATTTTAAGATTGGTTTTATTTCTGCATACCTTCCCCATCCCTCTGGATGTGCAGAGAGATCAGCATTTACTGCAGAAGGAGAAAAGCTCAGGAAATGGGTGATGGCACCTGAGCCTGACTCAGCAGTGACCCTGAACCACTGGGGATGCTCCAGCACCTCCATGGGACCTCCTGGAACAAACACAACCAGCCAAATTCAGTCCCTTCCTGCTGGATTTAGCACACAAACTGCAACCCAGCACTGGCACATCGAAGAGGGAACCAGGGAAACAGAAACAAGGTTTTCACCCCATCACTCCCCTCATTTGTCTCATTGTTCTCCCCAGGGCTGAAGAGGGGCACACAGCAGCTTCCACCCACCCAGGCTGTGGGCACCAGGGCAGGGCTGACCCCAAGCAGCCCCTTAAACCTTAAATCCCCTCTGCACCTGCAGCAGGTAAATGTTGGAGGGCAGAGAAAGCCAAGCCTTGATCCCAGGATTAAGGAGAGCTCTGGGTTTGGGATGGGCTGGAAATCCTGGAACCCCAAATCCAACACACACCCCAGGCAAAAAAAAAAACCAACCCCCAGAGCCCCAGCACAGCTCCTGGTGTGCCACAGTGAAGGACTGGCTTTACTGGGCAGAACTGGGTCAGGATGAGCAATGGGCAGCTCAGCAACACCTTCCAACAGAGAGGACACAGAGCTGGGGGCTCCACACCCTCTTTCCAGAGAGGAAAAGCAGAGAAATCTCATGCAAGAACACCAGAGCTCGACCTACAGCAAGAAACAATTACTGGGAGATAACTGGAAAAGGCATTTTCAAAGAGCTTCCTTGAGGAAAAAAAAAAAAAAATAATCCAAGGCTACTCCACAGTTTCTTATTTTAACAACTATTTGGAGCCAGCAGGCTGCAGTGGGACTGGGAACTGGTCTCCTTGCACTCAGCACTAAATGACCCAAAATTCATTTGTTGGTGTTTATTTGCACAAGAATTTTCCCCAAAACTCCACAGACCCCAGACACACATCGCTGCCCAATTCTCCAGCTGAGCTCACGCTGCCACCAAAATCCTTTGTGATGTTTGCAAAATGCCCCCTTCTGGCAAATTCCAACTCAGGTTTTGCTTTTTTTTTTGCAGGTCAGACCATGCAGATAAAGAAAACTCCAATAAATCTGTCATTTAAAGGAAAATTAATACCATGTCCCAATGTCAGCACCAAGCCAGAAATAACCTCCTTCCCACAGCTATTGCGTGCTGGGTGCAAGAAAGCCAAATACAACAAACTTTTCATGAAAAACACCCCACAAAAATCAAAGTTGGGGATGCAACAAGGCTGGCAGGGGGCCATGGGGCAGCACAGGTGGTGACATCTCTGGCTTGTGGTGCCAGCAGGAACCTGGCCCATGGAGGGGTGGGGGTGACAACAGCTCCCACCCATCCTGAGGCAGAGGAATTTTATTAAATCAGCTGGTATCAGTGCAAAAATTGGGGAAGCCTTTGGGATGACAATACAGGAATATAGGCAGAAATAGCTGCTCCTGTGTCACTGTAGTAATTAATTAACTGTGGGGTTTTCAGCTCCCAGATCCTTGGGGTCCCCCAGACTGTTTCTGAGGCTTAGGACGGTAAATCAAAGAGCAAATCCATTCTCTAACTTCACCTGGAAGTTTCACGGGAGCCTGCGAGCCGGAGAGAACAAAACCCCACTGACCAGGGCGGCTGAGAGCAATTAGCGCTCAGCTAACGAGCTGTAACAGCGGGCAGGAGCCGCCGCTGCTCGGGAACCAGGATGGGAAGAAATAACATTTAAAACAGGTGTGGGGTGAACCAAAAATGCAGCAAAGGACCAGAAATCAAAACTCGCAGGCTTCGGGAACCTGCGGCTTGTAGCTGAACCGCAGTTTCCAGAGTCACCTTTCCAAAGCAGATCTTTCTGCAGCACTTCCAGCTGAATTCATCACGAACTCCCCCAAGGAGGGGATGCATTTTCCCTCCCCTTGTGATGATGCACCTGCCTCTTCCTCCTCCCCACCAGCGGCTTCTTCACTCGGACCATCCCTTTCCAGCCATGGCATCACCCAGAAATCCTGGGAGTCCCAGCTGGACAAGCTGCTGAGCTCTGGGGCAGCTCCTTGAGCAGGAGGAGAGCAAGGCAGCGAGGTCACTGGCACCTCTCTGAAGGACAGAGCCACCTCAGTGTCACACAGGAGCGGCTCTGGGTCCACAAGCCCCCTGGACACCACGGATGAGGGGCAGCACAGCGTCCCCTCCCCACCCGGCCAGCTCTCCTTGCAATGCACAGAAATCAAATTAATTCCAGGAAAACGAGGTGGCACAGCAGAAATTCAATTGGGGTACCCAAACCCTCTGTGCAGAGCTCTAGCAAAGCATCCACCTGCTCCAGCACCTACTGTACCAGACCTAAATTTGACCATTTTGCTTTCCCCAAAGCCAATCGGAGGGAGGGGGGGAGCGAGCAGCATTCCATAAATACTTGATTTAAACAGTTCCAGTAGGTTTGGATCCAGCAGAGCCGGGCTTTAACAACCTGTCAGAGGGGGTCAGGGCTGAGCTGGGCGCGGGGTTTGGTCCGGCAGCGGGAAAGGAGCCGTGCCCTGTTTTATAACAAAACCCGAGGGAGGAGCAGGGAGGTGCTATCAGCCATTAATCCCCGCGTTTTGAAATCTCTCAGCTCGTAAAAGTTCAGGTGTGAAACAAACCCACCAAGGCGGAGGTGGGAAAGGGAACCAGCCAGGCGCTGTAAACACCTGAGTGAAGCTTTCTCTCCATCAGCTTCCCCAAAACCATGAAAACCCAGTAAGAAATGAACGCTCCCAAACACGGAGCGCACAGAAAAGTTCCCCAGGACTCAAACACCACTTCAATCAACCTGGGCGAGCATTGACCCGGTTCTTCGGGTGTAAACCGGGCTCAAAACCGCTCAATTCTGGCACACGCGGCGGAAAATAAACCCAGATCCGAATAGGATCTGCCCCGCTCAGCTCCGAGCCGCTGCTTCCTCAGCAGCTCCAACACAGCCACAACACCCCAACAAAGAAAAATCCCCACGTGATGTTATATATATAAAAAAAGGAGGTTTTGCCAAATTAATCCGAACTTCGCAGCTTTGGGACCATCCTGGGGACATCAGGGTTTGTCCTGCGCGGGAGTGACACGGGTTTATGGGGTGAGAACGCGAAGAGAAGGGATGCGACAATTTTTTTAATTAAAAAAAATTAAAGTCGCGGCCTCTGCGGGCAACCCCAGTCTCGGGGTGAGTCGGGGGCCCCGGTGCCGGTCCCGCGATGGGCCGGGGGTCTCGGTGCCAGTCCTGGGTCGGGGATCCCGGTGCCGGTGCCAGCGCCAGCCCTGGGATGGGTCGGGGGTCCCGGTGCCGGTCCCGGGATGGGTCGGGGGTCCCGGTGCCGGTCCCGGGTCGGGGATCCCGGTGCCGGTCCCGGGATGGGTCGGGGGTCCCGGTCTCGGTGCCAGCCCTGGAATGGGTCGGGGGTCCCAGTGCCGGTCCCGGGATGGGTCGGGGATCCCGGTGCCGGTGCCGGTCCCAGTCCCGGGATGGGTCGGGGATCCCGGTGCCGGTCCCGGGATGGGTCGGGGATCCCGGTGCCAATCCCGGGTCGGGGATCCCGGTGCCAATCCCGGGTCGGGGATCCCGGTGCCAGTGCCGGTCCCGGGATGGGTCGGGGGTCCCGGTGCCGGTCCCGGGATGGGTCGGGGATCCCGGTGCCGGTCCCGGGATGGGTCGGGGATCCCGGTGCCGGTCCCGGGATGGGTCGGGGGTCCCGGTCCCGGTGCCGGTGCCAGCCCCGCTCTTACCTCGCTCACCGCATGGCCTCGGCTCCGCACGCTCACGCGGTCCCGGCGATCAGGGCAAAACTTTGCGCTGGCGTCGGAAAATTGAAATGTTTAAACGTTAAAAAAAAAAAAAAAAAAAAAAAATTTAAAAACTCAAAAAACAAATTTTTAAAAAAACCGTAAAGTATATTTCTTTTTTTAAAATTACTGCAGGAAATACCTGAATAAGTCTGTTTTTTGTACTTAAGACTGTGAAATACAGTTTTTACAGATATGGTACCATTTGCTTTAGGAATTTCAATAGTAGTGCTTACAGAGAAGTAAATACTTATGTTACAAAAATGCAAGATGAACCTTAAAAAGCCTTTCCTTTTTGCTCTGAACAATTATGTTCAGTGTTTCATTTTCAGGAAGGCAGTTTGCCCTATCCTA
>JAOTQP010000099.1:18551229-18561805 GCA_026413545.1 Cichladusa arquata
CTCCTGCCCAGAGCTGGGATTTGGGATCCAGAGCCCATCCCCTGCCCAGAGCTGGGATTTGGGATCCAGAGCCCTTCAGGGTGGGTCCCCAGCGCCTGCAGCCCCTCCCCTCGCTGTTCCCAAAGGAGATTCCCAAAATCTGAGCTCTCCTGGGTGCTCTCCTGCTCTGAGCTCTTCCTGCCTGGGGAAAGCCAGACCAGCTCCAGATTTTGGGGAGCAGGATGACCTGGTCCTGCTGCTACAGCTGCTGGGAAATTGTCCATGCCCAGAACAGCCAGAACAACCCCTCAGATCTTTTCCTTCCAGCTCAATTCCTCCTTCCCTCCTCTGACAAATACAACTCAACAACACATCCTGCATAAAAAAAACAAAATAAACCCCCCAAAAAACCAAAATAAAAACCCCCCAAACCCCCTTCACTGACAGCTCCTGCATCAGGAAGATAACTACTCTTGTTTCTTTGTTGTTTGTCTTTTTCTTCCCCAAATCCCTCCAGCATTAAACAGATTTCAGCATTGTTCTAAAAATAGAGGGATTAGAAATAATCCTGCAGCACTGTGGGGATGTGGCTGCCCTGGGGGGCTGGAGCTTGGGGCTGAGCTGGGGGGGACCCAGGGACCCCCAGAAATGTGAGGTGGGGACAGTGCTGTGCCCCCAGGACAGGAATCTCAGCCACCAGCTGGGAACTGACACCATAAAATCAGGTGGGGATGGGATTTGGGATGGGACAGGATTTGGGAATGGAATTTGGGATGGGACAGGATCTGGGATGGGATTTGGGAATGGAATTTGGGATGGGATTTGGAATGGGACAGGATCTGGGATGGGATTTGGGAATGGAATTTGGAAATGGAATTTGGAATGGAATTTGGAATGGGACAGGATTTGGGATGGGATTTGGGAATGGGATTTGGGACAGGATTTGGGAATGGAATTTGGAATGGGATGAAGCTCCACTTGATCCATGAAAAGGGGGAAGGAACCCAAGCAGCTGGCCCAGGGGTGACAGGTGACACAAAGGTGACCAGGCCACGCCAGAGCCATTTCTGGACACCCTGGGAATGCCACAAACCCAAACTTGTTGTGTCAGCACTCTTCAAATCACTTTGGATTTAAAAAAAAAAGAGGAAAAAAAGCAACACTTCAAAGTGTGAGATGCATTCCTGTGATCACCGACTTGCAGGCAGGGTTTGTCAGCAGGAATTTGTCAGCAGCAAATTGTCAATTTGTGTTTACAAGGAGGCAATTAGAGCTGAGGGTTTGAAGTGTTCCCATCCCAAGAGCTGATCCTGCTGTCCTCATCACCATACAGGTAAAACTTTATAAAATAAAAGCTTTATAAAATCAGGCCTTGCTCAGCTAGCCTGTAAGCAAAAATTCTAAGAATAAAAATTAGTTTGCATAATAATCTATTCTTATAAAAAGACCCAAGTTGTACATATGAGAAATAAAAAGTCTATCCCATAAAATGAGAAATAAATCTCATAAATGAGAAATAAAAAGTTTATCTTGTAAAAAAAAAAGGTAAAAACAAAAAGCACATGGACACAGCAGCACCTTCTAAGCAATGAATGAGTGTTCCAATGTGTTTGGAAATCCTGGGAGGAACACATCCAGCAGGATCCAAGAGAAAATCATCCCTCCCATCCCAGGGATGTCCCAGGCAGGGAATCTCTGCTCCCTGGCACTGCTGGAGCCCAGGGAAGAGGGAAAATCTTCCCCTGGAGCCTTCAGGGATGGATATTTCCAGAGTTCATTTCATGAGGGTTTGAGGAGCCTTACCCTGTTCCAAAGGGTCTCTGTTGCCTCCTCCCATGGAAAATTCCACCTCACTGGCAAATAACCAACAGGCAGGAGAGGAAGGGAAAGAAAAACATGAAATCAAGGATGAAGTAAGCATGAAAACACCAAACCAGCAGTGAAATCCAATGTTCTCTAAAAATCTGCAGTTTATTCATTAGAATTCAGTGAAAGGAACATTCATTTTAAAACACAATCAATACATTAAAAACTTGAAAGGACTAGTAGCAATGAGACCAGGAAGGAAAAAAAACAAAACAAAACAAAACAAATTCAGCCAGGTTGGTCACCTGGCAGCAGGATGGGGCAGCCAAGGATAAGGGCTAATTCCTTATTTAATTTTTGGGATTTCAATTTCTCCCTTCACTCAAATGGAGATTTGGGGTGAATCAATGTGGCTGAGAAGAGCAGGAGAAGAAGGAGCTCAGAATTCCAGGGCAGAGGGAATGTGAATGCAGAAAAACTTTTAAAAGCACCATTAGGTGACAAGTTATTAATTAGAAGAAAAAAAGAAAAAAAAAAATCTATGTAGAGCCAAATCAGTGACAATTGCCACCTCTGCTGGGGGGAAAAAAAAAGGGGGAAATTTGCTTTGGGCTGGATTTGAACATTCCAGAAGCTCTGCTCATCCCAGGATTGTTTAAGGAAAAATCCAAGCCAAGCAAGGGGAGAGGAAATCTCTCCAAGAGCATTTCCATCCATCAGCATCTCCTGCACAGGGATTGAAGAAAAGCCCCCAGTTTTAGATAAAATAACATCAGCAGGGAAAGCCTGTGGGCTTTTTACAACACTTGGAGGGACAAATCACCAAAAATCCACAAATTGAGATTAAAAACAACACTGAAAAGCAAAGAAGGGAGAGCTGAGTGTGACAGAGGAGGGTCAGGGATGTCTCAGGTGTGTGCAAAGTGTGTTGGTGAGGAGCTGGGTGGGATCCAGGCAGCAGGAATGGCCTTTTCTCCACGGGAAAAGCAAACCACACCACGTGGAAAGATAAGACACACGAGTAAAAGAACAATCTGTAAAATTTCCCCGTGATTATAAAATGCAAAACTATACAAAAATAGAGAAAAATCGACCGTTTTCTTATGTGTATAAAAACAAACAAAGCAAAGCAAACCCCCCCAAGTCCCCAGAATGCAACACAGAACCCCTTGGTGTGGTTCCATCACAACTTCACCATCCCTCACTTCAGGCAAGGCCAATTCCTCGAGTTTTCCCTCAATATTTTGGCAGGACATTCTGTTATTTCTGACTGGTTTCTGCTTGGGAAGCCCTTTGCAGGGAGCACCCCAAATGTGAGCTCCTCGGGTAAGGCAGTGTTGGGCTGAGCCAGCTCCAGCCCAGCTTTGTTCCCACGGATCCCGAGGGGGTTTTTTGGGAGGAGTGGCTCAGCAGGCAGTGAAATCCAATCCTACTGCAGTCATCATTTACAGGCTGAATTACTGCACTGGAAATTCCCATTTCTTTGGGTTAATGGGGCAGAATCTGCCAATAATCCAGCGAATCAGTGACTGAACAGCGTTAGGAAAACTCATTTGAATTCCAGAGATATTTGCCTCGTTGAATTCCCATCGAATTAAGAGGAGAAACCTTTGGTATAAAGTCAGATTCTGAACCTCCCCACCTCCTACAGGATCCTACAGACACCTTGGAACATTCATTTAGCACCCAGACATTCCCAGCCCTCAGCAGGACTTTGGCTGAAGAAAGCTCCAGAGCCTGGAACCCCCCAGATGCCTTTGGTGAGACGCTGAAAGGAAATAAAACAAGGACTGAACCCAGCCAGGGCTGTGAGGGGGTGACAATGTCCCTGTGCTGTCCCCAGCAGGGCGTGCCCGTGGTTTGTGTGCTGGCAGTGGGGTGAGATTAGGTCATTAACAATCCAAAGCTCATTAGCAGCTGTGCTAATGAGGGGAGAAAACCTCCCAGCGTGTCCCACCTTGCCCTGGCTCACCAGTTCTCCTCTCTGGGTGTGGCAGTGGCACCAAGAGCCAGGTGTGTCCCAGGGAATCCTCTCTGGGATGAGGGAGGATGGCACAGCAGGTTCCTGGCAGGAAAATATGGAAAAATTCAGGTTGGAGCCCGTGGATGCACAGATGGATCTGCTGTGATCACATCACACACAGAGGCTGAACCAAGCCTGGCCCTGCCTCCCCCTGCTCCTTCCCAGATATCCAAGGGCAGGGAGGGAGGAATCTCTTCTCAAAAGGAATATCTCATTTTGCTTGAGGGGGAAGAAACCCCATCAAACCCAAAACCAGCTCCTTGTGCCTGGAAATGCAGGGATGGCAGGGAGCAGCTGATGGAGCCACATCCATGTGGAGCAGGAGAGCAGCAGGAGGGTGACCCAGCAGGGCAGGAAAATCGAGTCTGGCCCAGGCAGAGCCACCCCTCACTCCACAAATGTGGTAAAAATCGAGTCTGGCCCAGGCAGAGCCACCCCTCACTCCACAGATGTGGTAAAACTCTGGTATTTCCACTTTGGGATTATTATTTTTTTTTTTTTTTGAATGCTACAAACTCTGCTGCAAAGAAAAATAGAGAAAGGGCAGTGGGGTGAGGGGAAAGAAAAATTATTGGTAATGGAATTAAATCAGAACACAGAGCTTGGACAGGACAGGAAGCAGTTTTGTGTCATGGATTGGGGTTTGGGATCACAGAGGGGACCTGGGACAGAGCTCACAGGACACCCCAGAGAAAATCTGTCCCCTCAGCCTGTGTCCCTCCTCCACATTCCTTCAAAAAGGCAAAAAATCCCAAACCTCCAGCAGCTTCCAGCTTTTTTGTTCCCTCCAGTCAGGAGGAGTGAAGCCCAATGCAGCTGTGGTCCATCCCAAATTCCAAGGAACACAAAACTTCCCTCCTGTGGGTTTATGCAAAGGAAACAACCATAAAAAAAAAGAGTAAAATTAAATTAAAAAGCCACAAAGTTTCCTTTTGAGAAAGTAACAGCATCTGCCACTTGACAGCTACAGGCACGATGCAAATTTAGCTTATTTCAAAGGCTCCTCCCTGTCCCCATGGCCCAGGAGAGGCCAGGAGCAAGGGAAAGGTTTCCACCAGGAATTCTGCACCGTGAAAAAGACCACAACAAAGCAAGGACCAACACTTTGTTCTTCAAAGGGACACCATGGACAGCACATCTCTGTGAGCAAACTGAAACTAAACCTGGAGGACGTTATCAGCACGCACACAAAAGCTCCTGCTTTGCTTTGGGGCAAGGACAAACCAAATAAATAAAAATGTTGCTGCAAAGTTCCCCTTGTTCTGAACGAGCTTCCTCCCAGCTCCCCACACTGAGCCTGGGGTGGAAGACATTCAAAGTGAGTCTGAAGCAAAACATTTCACCCAGAAGAGGAAAACAGCCCCATTTCCCTCAAAGTCTGCCCAAGGCCTGTTCCCCCAGCCCCAGTCCTGCACAAACCAGCAACAGGTCCATCCCCAGCTTCTGCTGCTGCACTCGGTGCTGGGGAGGGCTGGAAAAGCACCAAGTGCCTCAGTGGTGATGGAGGAATCCTGGAGGCAGCTCCAAGCCCCACTGGAGCATGCACAGGGGCAAGGCCATGGATGGCTGCAGGAGAGGAGAGGAGCATCAGCCCAGCTCAAACTCAAGTCCCCCCAAACTGCTCCTGGTTTTGTCCCTCCCTTTGCCCTCCCTGCTGCTCAAGCAGCCTCAGCATGGTGACACGGTGACACTCCTGCATCCCCTGGGCTCGGTGACACAGTGACATTCCTGCAGATGCTCAGCCTCAGTGACACTGCTGCACTCCCTTGGCTTGGTGACACAATGACATTCCTGCAGATGCTCAGCCTCAGTGACACTGCTGCATCCCCTTGGCTCGGTGACACAGTGACATTCCTGCAGATGCTCAGCCTCAGTGACACTCCTGCATCCCCTTGGCTCGGTGACACAGTGACATTCTTGCAGATGATCAGCCTAGGTGACATTCCTGCACCCCCTGGGCTGGGTGACATGTGACATTCCTGTAGATTCTCAGCCTCGGTGACACGGTGACATTCCTGCAGCCCCCGGGCTGGGTGACACGGTGACACTGTGACATTCCTGCACTACTCAGCGTCGGTGACACCGCACACGGTGCCACGGCCGTGCCCCGGGGTGGCCCTGCCCTTGAGGGGCTCCGGGGGGCCCTGGCTGTCCCCAGCGCTGTCCCCAGGGTGCTGTGGCACGCCCTGGGCGATGCCCACGGGTTTGCCCCTGGCACGGTGCTCCGAGCTGAAAGCAAAGCTCGGGGGCAGCCCCGCTTCTCCCAGCGGTAACAAACGGGACAGCTTGGGGACATCCCCGGGGTGGGACAGCCTGGGGACATCCCCGGGGTGGCGGTAGGAGCCCCGCCGCGCCTCGGGCTGCAGGGGGAGCTTGGAGGGGCGCAGCGGGAGCCGGCTCAGCTCCGCCTCTTGGGGCCGCCGCTCCGCAGCCTCCCCGATGGCCAGAGGCAGGAAAGGGGATGTGTCTGCTGGCTCTGGAGGCTCCCAGACGCTCTCCACCCAGAGCTCCACCCGGCCAGGAGCTGTGTAGGTGCCGGGCTGCAGGTGCTCGCCCTCCTCCTTGCTCCTGCTCCTCCTGGCTCCGGCAGAGTCCTTCCTGGCAGCCTCCCGCCGGGCCCAGAGGCGGCAGGGCTGGGCCTGGGGCTCGGCCAGCTCCAGCTCCAGCTCCAGCTCCAGGCTCTCGGTGTCCAGCGAGCGGCTCCTCCTGTCCACGGAGAGCGGCGCGGGCAGGGAGGGGCTGAGGCCGTGCAGGCGCAGGTGGCGGGGCAGGCTGGCCACACCCCAGTTGCAGCTCTGGAAGGAGCCCGGGGAGAAGCCCGGGGACATTCTCTCGTCACATTCAGCCAAGGACTCTTTCTGTCCGTAGCCATCATCGAAGGGCTCGGCGATGTCCTCGCCTGCCGTCAGCTCCGGGCGCTGCTCGCACTCCCCCTCCCCGTCCTGCTCCACGTCCACCACGTCGAAGGTGACCATGGTGGGGAGGGCGGGGAGGTTCTGCGTGAAGGACGAGCTGGAGGCGGAGCTGCCCAGGCTCTCGGAGAGGCTGGAGAAGAGGGTCCCGCTGCTGGCGAACTCCACCAGAGCCTGCGAGAAGCTGACGGCGTGCTCGGGCTCGCTGCCCACCTGGGGCTCTGCTGCACCGTGCTCCTGCTCCGGGAGCCTGAACCCAGGGAACATCCCTGCCTGGGCTGGGTCCCTAAACATCCCACAGTCCAGCTCTGCATCGAACCCCGGCGTGTTCTTTGTCAGCTGAGTAAGGCAACCCCCGGGGGCTTTCTGGCTGTTGTAACAGTTTTCCGGACACAGGGTCCCTGGGAAATCCCTCCACTCTGGATTTTCAGCCCTGGCCACTGCGACCCCACCATTGACAGCCCGGCTCGGGGTGTGTGAGGCCACCTGCTCACTCCCAAGGCCACTCTGACCCTTGCCAATGGAGCTGGCTGCTCTGCTTTTACATTCAATGCACTGCTTTTCCCGGGGACACTTCTCCTTGCTGGAGACATCCAGGCGTTTCAGGACAGGCTCCCTCTGCAGCTCCCAGTACAGCAGCTCTTTCTGAATGGCTGCAAGCCCTTCTTCTTCAGTTTCCATCAGCCCTCTTTTCTGATCCATCATCTGCTGGATCAGGCTCTTCTCTGCAGGGAGGCAGAAGTCCATGAAGTAGCTGAAGATGCCCTGGTGTGGGACTTTGCCCTCGAACAGGGATTCCTCCCCGTGAGAGGGGCTCATCAGGGCGTCAAACTCGTAAAGTGCATCTCCGCTGTAGCTGTCCCGGGGCAGTCTGTCCTTCTTGAGCTCCTCTCCAGCCTCATCGTCCGGCCCTGGCGTGGTGGAGTCGTAATACCCCTCATCACTGTTGGGGGCAGACTCCTGCTGGTCACTCTGGGGCGTCAGCAGGTCAACACCATCCATGTAGGGGTGTGCCTCGGCCTCGTGCGAGGCGTGTGTCTCCAGGCTGCTGCTGGACACCTGGGCGCCGTAGCTGCTGTCCCCTGGCACGCTGCTGTCCCACACCTGCTGCAGGTAGTCCTCATTCTCCTCAGGGATGGCCATCTCCTCCCCCCCACCCTGGTAGGTGACGAGGCAGGAGCTGCGCTTGGCGGCGTCGCGGCCGCGCTCCACCGCCATGCTGCTCTCGGCGATGTCGGGCTCGGCGATGTCGTCCCCGCAGCCCGTCAGGGAATCAAAGCTCTTCAGGGAGGTGACATCGCCCAGCATGAGGCTCAGCAGCTCCCCGGAGTGCAGGCAGGGCGGCTCGCTGTCCATGAAGTCAGGGTGGAAGGCCAGCAGCAAACTCTGGCGGTCAAACTCGGCGCAGGCAGCAGCCTCGGCCTCTGGTTTGGCATCTGGCACGTCCCCGTTTCCCGGCACGGCCGTGGTGTCACCCTCAGAGCTGCCTCCATCAGCCATAGGGCCTGTGGGCTCAGTGGCCTGGCCACAGCTGGGGTCACCCCCCGGGCCAGCCGTGCCCTCAGGCTCCGGCCCTGCTGCCCTGCCCTCGGCAGCTCCTTGGCTCTGCACTCCCCCTCCAGCAGCATTCCCAGGCTCCTCCGCGTCCCCGCTCCACTCGGGCAGCTCTGCCTTCTCACTCTCGGCAGCTTTGCTCTTCCTGTGCCGCCGGATGCTGCTAAAAAACCCTTTCAGCCCTTTCTTGGGTCTGGGGAAAGAGGGTTTCTCCCCGCTGGGCTTTTTGTCCCAGCCCTCCATACTCCCGGGGGGAGAGCTGTCCTGCTGGCCCAGCTCCCCCCGGGTGCTGCTGTCGGTGGCCAGCTGGGCGCTGCGGGAGCTGGCCAGGGCTGCGTGCTGCCCATCCCTGCTGCCCCCCGAGGGGCTGTCCTGCCCCGTGCCACCGCCCCTGTCACAGGCAGCGCTGCTCAGCCCCTCGTGCGTCTTGCACTTGCTGAGCCCCTTCTTGCCGCGGCCGCCGAAGAAGCTGGGCAGGGTGCAGATGCTGCGCTTGCCCCCGAACAGTTTGAAGGCCGTTTTCCTCAGCTTGCCGGGGGGCGGCTGCTGCGGCTCCACCGAGCCATTGGCGCTGTCGGGAGGGGCGTCCCCGCCCTCCTGCCGCCGCTGCTCCGCTCCGTCCCGCTCCTCCGGGCTGCCCGTTTCCATGGCAGCTCGCCGGGCGTGGATCTAGCTGGAGGCGGCGGCGTCGGGAGCGCGGAGCTCCGGGAGCTGCGATGGACACATCACCGCCGACCTGAGGCACAGGGAGAGAGAGGGCAGAGGTGAGCACGCGGCAGCACAGCTCCATCAGCAGCTGCAGGAGCCTCCAAGCTCTCCCTCCACTTCCAAAATCCAAAATGTCGCTTAAATGTTTGCCAGAGCAGGAAAACCTCACATCTCCACTGGGGACAGGCAGGTCTGAGCCCTGCACCTCCTCATTCCAAGCCCTGCAGCCTCCCAGATTTTTTGTCTCCAGGGAGATCAGGTTTGGCTACCTTCAAGTGAGAGCTAGCACCTCCCAAACCCTCTCCCAGCTCTCCCAGCCTCCAAGAGCATCCTGAGGGAGGCCAAACCAGGACACAGCCCTCCAGAGAAAAACCACTCTGGCTGCCACCCTGGCTTTTTAAATAGAAGATTTCAGTTGTTTTTAAAATAATCTGTCCAGCGAGAGAGAATCGCCTTAAAAACACCCACTGTGAACCCCTTGATCAGATTATCCCGGAAGCAGAGAGGTAGGTTTGAAATTTGACCCTGGATTGCTGTCAGGAACAGGAGAAATGAAACAATTATAATCATGTTTCTTCTGCAGAGGTGAGGCTGGAGAAATTAAACGCATTAAAATCCTAATGTGCTCCCAAGCTGTAATGCCTCGGGCTGAGCTCTGACTGACAGGGAGGCCAGGAAACCTTCCCGAGGTGTTTAGCCAGAGATCCCAAATTAAAAATACATGCAAACGATGCTCTCTGCTCCTGCAGCCCCACAGCAAACCTGCAGCCCCAGGTTTATTTTTATTCCTCAGGGTTGCTCTGCCTCTATATTGATCTGGCATCAGCATGGATGGGCTTTAAGGTCCCTCCCAACCCAACCCACTCCATGATTCTGGAATTCTGGGATTGCTGATAACCCGTCACATTCACCTGTCCCACTGGGGCCACCTCAAACTGGGCTTTTTCAGCTCTGCCAGAGCCCACCGTGAGTCCCACGTGCTTCCAAAACCTCTGAAAAACCTGGATAGAGGGAGAAACGCCCACACCTGGATATGTGCAGGGCTGCTGGAAAACTGGGGGTGAAATGACCCCAAACCTGCACCTGGACAGGAAAATAGCCAAGGGAGGGTATGAGACAGAGGCAGGATTTCAAAAATTCCTTTCGGGAATCATTCCTCTCCAGCTCCACGTCAGCACCGGCACTGCTGCGGAGGGGAGGTTGGAGGAGGATAAAAAAATTCAGTATTAAAAATGAAATAAAGGGCAGCCAGGGCAAAGAGCCGCGAGCAATAAAACGTGAAAAATAAGGTTTAAAAGCAACAAAAAAGCAGCACCGTAACAATGAAACGCAGCGGAGGCGACCCTCAGGGACCCCCAGCCCACACGGGGACGCTCCCCCAGCCCGGCCTTTCCCTCTGCCCTCGCCGCGCTGCCAAACTTTCGGGAGGATCAGGGAGAACGCGAGGGGCGGTGGGGGAGGGTCGGGGCTGTCGGCGGGGACGCGGCGCGGAGGGATCGGTGCCCCAGCGCGGCCCGGAGCGCGGCACTTACCGGCGGGGCGGCGGCGGCGGCTCCCCCGGCACCGCCGGGACCCCCGGCCCCGGCCCTGCCCT
>JAOTQP010000099.1:18573983-18585787 GCA_026413545.1 Cichladusa arquata
ACAGAATATAAAGATATAATTTATATATATTTTTATATATTTATATAAATATAATTTATATAAATTATAATTATAAAAAATAACATCATAACAATAAATATATAAATATATAATACAGAGTATGTGTATATACAATTTATATTAATTATAATTCTAAATAATAATTTTATAACAATAAATATATAAATATATAGAATATGTATTATAATATATAATTAATATATAAATTAGTCCAATTTATACAGAAATTAGGGAAGTCCTGATGCTGCTGCTCTTCCTTGGACACTCCTGGAATGAGCTCTGGAGCTTTGGGATCACCCCACCCTCATGGAAAACGGGCTGGGGGGTTACTGCAGATCCCTGATAAAAGACAGTTCTGTTCCCTGTAATATTCTTAAATAAAATTGTGTGGAAAAGTGCAAGAGCAGCTGGAACATTTCCTGAACACACCAAGAGAGTCCTGTGGGGAGCCCAGGGAGGTTCCTCAGAGCCCAAACCACAATTCATGGAATCACAAAACTCTTTGGTTTGGAAAGGAATTTAAAATTTCATCCCCCCCCTGCAGGGCAGGGACCCCTCCCACTGTGCCAGGGTGGGCAAAACCCCAATATCCAACAATTCCAGGGATCCACAGCTCCTCTGGACACCCCACCCTCCCTGTTTTGTCACCCCCTGAGCTGCCAGGGTCTGTCCCAGAGCCCAAAAGGAGGTGACAGAGCACATTTGTCCCTCTGGGTCCCTCCCTTGCCCGCCTTACCTGGGATGGGGGATGCTCAGAGCACCTGAGGTGCCATGGGGAGTCCTGCTGGGGCTGAACCCCAAAAGGAGCAGGGCAGGGGAGGGTCTGGCAGAGCTGGGATGGACTGGGCTGTGTGGGGCCAGCTCACAGCTGAAATGCCACGGCAGGACTAATTTTAGCCCCTCTGGGGTTTTATCTTACCACTTCCATTCTTGGAAAGCTCCCCCTGGGTAAATATAGAGAGGGCAGAGGGGTGGGGGGAGGCTGGGACAGGTGCTGGAGGCTGCTCGACCCCTCTGAGCACACACAAAGCTTTTTTTCTGCTGTTTCCTTGCAGAAATCACAGAAATTGGGGAGGTTTGGGGTCCTTGGCTGCTGCCAGGAACACAAATTCCCTCTTAACCCCTTTCCTGCCCTCCCTCTCCCTTTGCAGAGTGATACAAACGGCCATTTGCAACCTCCAAAATGATTTATTAGACACCAGAAGGACAAAAGGTGCTGAAGATGGTCCAGATGTCTCACCTGGGCTGCACCTGCCAGAAGGAAGCACAGCCAAGGTTTCCCAAAGCTGAACAGGACCCAGGAAGGCAGGAAAGCTCCCAGGGCAAGCAAAAGGAGCAGGGAGCAGCACTGGGGGTCTTATCAAAAGCTGTCAGCTGGGAAGTGCAATCCTATTTTATCCAGCTCCCTTGAAACCCTCTCCAAACTCGTTGGTGGTGGAGCAGGAATGGGCTGGAGGTTTGGGGCAGCCTTATCATGGTATGAGATAATGAGAGAGACCCAAATTATCCAGCAGGAAAATCCCCAGTGCTGCTGCAAGAAGTGAAAAAATGGGAAATGTGTGATCTGTGCCACCAGCACATTCCTGCTCTGGAGCTTCCCCATGGAAAACCTGGAATGCAGCACAATAATCAATATTGATTTGCTTTAGACTTTGGGTTTTCCTCTCCAAATTCACTCAGAAATAGATGATTGCTTCACAATTCCCCAAAGGCAGCAGCAGGAATGGAATTGTGGAGGGTGGTGTGGATGAACCCTGAGCAGGACAGGGAAGTTTGGGGTTATTTGGGGTTATTTTTTCCTGAGTGTCAGGAAGATGCAGCCACAAAAGCCAAGCCTGGCTGGAAACCTCTTCCACAAAGCACAGAAATCAAAGCAGCCTTTAAAAATCAGAGTGGTATAAAGGGAAAAAAGGGATTGCAGACAACAGAAGTGCTAGAAAATGTGAAATGTAGGAAACTTGGAGATGAAAGGAAAACCCTTGAATGGCAAATTAAGGATAAGCTGCTTATTCTCTTGCTGTTGCTGTTTAGCTGTTAAGCAAGGGAGATCTTAGGAAGGAGGAGCAGATTAAACTCAGTTCTAAGGAGGCAAAGCTCAGCCCAGCTGGAATCCTGCAGAGAGCAGGAACTTTCCCTTTCAGCCCAGGGATATTTCCAGCAGCAGAGCCAGAGCAGCCTGACCCAGCTGGGATAAAATCCCCACTGCTCCCAACGCTGGGGAAGGAGGAGTGCTGGAACCCTGAAGCCAAAAAATGTTAAATTTTATTTTTGTTTTAAACTTTCTTTTAAACTTTCTGTGCTTTCTGACACTGACCCTCAAAAGAACATTGCTTTTGACTTGAAGCCTCAGAAAAAAACTTCCAAATTTAGGTAATAAAGTTGAAATCACTGGTGTGTAGTTTAAATAAAAATGTGTAATCACATAGTAAAAAGTGTTATAGCACATAGTAAAAAGCTTAAAATTTCAAATTTTAAAATATAGTAATAAATATAGAACAAGATGAAAGTTCTTAAACAATAACTCTTCTTCCTTCATAATTTCAAGTAGTAGTTTTTAGTTAAATAAAAATTAATGCAGTACAAGTCACAAGTGTTTAGTTATTAAGTCAAAAGTATAAATAATACAAATGTTAGTTTTTAATTAGACAAACTTTAAGAAACCTTACACTAAATATAGCAAGATTTTCTTGCTTTTAGCTTATTAGCTAAAAGTACTACAAAACTCTCTTTACTTTAAATAAAAATTAATACACAACTAAGTCCAAACAACAACAAAAAAAAAACAAATTCTGTCCTCATACATTCAATCCTAAGTTTAAGTAAAAGCAAAGCAAAAGATAAAAAATTAAAAATAATTTAAAAACACTAATATATAGGAGTTGGGACAACTAATAGATGAGGAGTTGGGAAAAGCTTCCACCAGGGGCTGAGCTGGGCAAAGCAGCTTTTGATCAGCTCCCTGTTAATTGGGGAAGAATTAGAGGGCAGGAGGGTATTATTTACTTAAAGAGTAAATATTATTTATTTGGGTATTATTTACTCCAAGAGTTTTTTTGGGGAGGTAAATCCTGGCCAGAGTTGCTTCCATTAAAGAGATTGTTGTTATTAATGCAGCTGAAGGGAGCTAATGAGCTGGTGGATAAAAGTTTGGAGCTAAACAGTCCCAAATAAATGATTTTGCAGGGATTAGGGATTTCCTAGCAGAGCTGGGGAGTGGGGCTGGGAGAATCTCCCTCTGTGCCCTCCCCTCTGCTCCAAAATTCCAAAACTCAGCCCTGGGGGCTCTCCTGGCTCCAGCAGCACCAGTGTCCAGGAATCCTCCAGGAATTCTCCAGGAATCCTCCAGGAATCCTCCAGGAATTCCCAAGGAATCCTCCAGGAATTCCCAAGGATTTCTCCAGGAATCCTCCAGGAATTCCCAAGGATTTCTCCAGGAATCCTCCAGGAATTCCCAAGGATTTCTCCAGGAACCCTCCAGGAATTCCCAAGGATTTCTCCAGGAACCCTCCAGGAATTCCCAAGGAATCCTCCAGGATTTCTCCAGGATGCAGCTCAGCATCCCCTGGCTGAACTGCACATCCCTGCCAGAGCCCTGCTGCTGGAAATTCCCAATTTATTTAAATTAAAATATGGGGTTAGGAGGGAAGGAGGAATCCAGCAATGGTTCTTCTCCTCCACAAGTCGTTCCTTGAGGAATTTTGGCAGCACTGGAGCCCCAGGAGTTCACATCTCCACCTCAGGGAGTCCCTTCCCTTTTGGAAAACAGGATAAAAGGATGGTTTGGGTTGGGAGGAACCTTAAAATCCATCCCATTCCACACCTCCCACTGTCCCCAGCAGCAGCCCAAACTGCCCAGCCCAGAGCCCCCTGCTCCATTTTTTTGTGATTTATAGATTTGTATTGATTCCCTTCCCTCTCTCCCACAGCTCTCTGTTGTTTTATCTCCCACTCCTCCAAAGAGAAGGAAAAGAAAATTCCAGGAGAACACTGGAAACCATGAGCTGTTTGCAGGCAGGAGAAACTCCAATGAATGCACCTTTTGTCCAAATTCCCCCCAAATTAAATTGCAGCTTTATCAGTTCTAGCCAGTGTTAGTGCTAAGAATCCAATTAAATGCAGGGTGAGCCTAATTAAGGTAAATGAAGAATTTCACTGGCAGCACTAAGAACATTTAAAATTAGCAAGAAGGGAAAAAAAACCTGAGAAACACCCAGGGACTGAGTGTGCCCCAGTGCCAGGCCCATTTTATTACCTTAAACCATAGAAAATATCCATTTTTAGGGTGGAAAATTTTCATCAGGGGCTGGTTGATGGGTCTGGAGTAAAATTCTGTCCCTCTTGAGCATTTCCCCTCTCAGCTCTCAAACCTTTAACACCTCACTAGCCATGAGTAGAAAGAATGGGATAAAAGAGGATTTTTTTCCAGGATATCATCAGCAGACTGTGAGTTCCTCACTCTGAAGCCATCAGAAAAAAAATCTCTTCACTGGATCCCTGAAGCAGGGACTCAGCTCCTTGCAGAAGCTCCAGCAGAAAGCTGTGGGAGACACCTGAGGCCAGGTGAGGGAGGGACAGAACTCCTCAAGCAGCAAGGAAACACTGAGGGGATACTTGGGTTTAATACAGAAAGGAAAATCCAAATATATAAAAAAAAAAACAACCAAACCAACAAAAAAAAAAACAAAACAAACCCACAAAAACAAAAAACACCAAAAAACCAAAACAAACAAACAAAAAAAACACACACACACAAAAAACCAAAACAACCAACCAAACCAGAATAACACAATTTGCAGATACAGTTCCATTGGTTATATTCCATTTTTTCCATTATTTATGTTCCTTTTTGGGTTGTTTTTAACAGCCTGCACTCCCCATTCCCCCCAAACCAGGGGGATCACCCCATTTCTGTCCTGTAGAGGGAAAATGGCTCCACACTCACTTTATTCATTAAGATCCTTTAATTGATTCACCTTTCCAAGTCTGGAATTCTGAGTTCTCACCCAATAACCAGAGCAGCCACTTCCTTTAAAAAGGCAAAATGTTTATTTTGGTAGGGAATAAAAATACCTGCAATCCAAGAGAGACTCAGTGGGACAAACAGAGACAAAAGACACAATTCTCCTCTAGACAAGATCAGCTTCAGGCAGTGCAGAACTGAAGAGCCCCTTGGGGCACAAACTGGGGCTCTGCCCCCACAAATGTCCCCCCCAGTGACACCAAGAGCAGCAGGGACACTCCCAGCACACCACACATGGTCTGAGGGACATTCCTACAAGGATGGGGGTGGGGATGCCAAGGAAAATCCAGCTGGAGGATGGGACCCAGTGCTGAGTTACTGCAGGAGTTTCTGCTCCATTGAATCGATGGAAATAGAGAAATTATATAAAATGATATAAAAACAACCCAGCCCTGCTCCTGCAGCTCCCAGGGGACACAGTAATTAATTAATGTCATTAGCAAAGCTGCCCTAATGAATGGCCCACCTGGTCCCAAGCACAGGCTTTACCTTCCCCTGCTTCCTCAGCTAATTAATCAAGTGCTGGCTGCTAATTAAAACAGAAATAGGACATTCAGAGCAGGTTCCTCCCTCAGGGAGGGATGGAAACCAGGAACAGCTGGGAGAGGTCCCCAAAAAACAACCCCAGCCCTCAGCAGGGAGCAGGAAAACACCTGTGGAGTTCTCCTGGTCACCCCAAGCCCATCTCCTCCATCCCAGCCAGGATACTCTGCATCCCAGCTGGTTTGTTTTTATTCCAAGGAATGAACTTGGAAAGGCAATCACTAAGCACAGGAACACAGCAAGAGTAAATCAGACCTCAAAGCTTTCACAAATTGCTTTTCCTCACCCCTAAAGAGGCCATGGAGAAGTAAAACTATGGACAACTCAACTATTCCCACTTTTTCCCTGCAGAGCAAACAGCACCAACTGGATTTTCCCTCCCACAGGTGAGAGCTGCAAAAGAAAACCCCAATTTAAGAACCCACAGAACAAAATTCACATTGAAGAGATTTCAAATGAAGCTCCTCAAGTCCCTCCTGAACACACTGCAGCCTCTGCCTGAGCCTGCACACACAAAATCCAAGAGGTTTAAAAAACATTGATTTTTGGGTTTGGCTGTTTTGCCACTAGAATTAAAAACAATGAGGTTACTCCAAGCTTACAACACTGAGTAACCTGGCAGTGGTTGTACACACTTGTAGTAACACTGGGGTTTTGTGGATATTGTTTTTGGGACAAGGGAAGATTATTCAACTCCTCCAATGGCAATTCCAAAGGCAAAGCAACACACAAACATTTCCAGGAGTTTTCTGCAAGCTGGATTTGTACAATAATTAACCAATGGCATCTCTAAATCCTTCAGTAGTCAATCAAAATCCTCTCCAGTTTTGGATCTCTAAGGAAAATTAGAGAATTTATTAAAGATATTAAAAGAACTGATGATTCCCAGAATAACTTGTCCTAAAAAGTGCCTGTCTTGGCCTCATGTCCCATTTTCTCTCAGATTTGGGGATGGATGTTGCCCATTATCCCTGGAAAGACAAGACAGGGCTGATCCTCAGTCACACCTGGGCCAGCATTTCCAGTGTTTAATTTTTAATCCATCCCTCTTGTAGCTCCCACTCCTTCCTTGACAACAAGTTTGACAAACCCTCAATAGTAAAAAACTTCCTCTTTGCCATTCCAGGCAGTGGAGAAACTCTGTGCTCTCTTTTTCCTTGGAGCTTTCATGTGCTTTATAAAATTTATAATTTATAAATTACCCAGGATGAGCCACTCAGGAAGTTTTGGTTGGTTTTTGGACACTGGATCTACCCAGGGTCAAAAGCACATAAACACAGTTATTGCACTTTCTGGTGTTACAATGGAATGTTTCTACTTTCAGTGGAGATTGGGAAGGCTCAAAAATATTTTTAGTTGGCTTCCAAATTTTCTATAGAAGAGAAAAACTGATAGGAAAACTTAATGGCAGCACCTAATTGAAACAACAGCTTGAAAAGAGAGCAGAGCAGCATCCTGAAGGATTCTGTGCAGAACAAGGACAGGGGCACAGATTTGCTGGGGGTGAATCCTCCAAGTCCCCAAGGCCACAGCACAATTTCAGAATTGTCCTCAGGCCTTGAGCTTGATAAGCAGCACCCTGAGCTTATCAGGAACCCTGGCTGCCCCCAGGGCTGGGGTACAAACTCTGGGTTCAGCCAACAGCCCTGGAATCTGATTTTTCTTGCCTGAATAACAACCCAAGTGGAACATTTTTGTTCTTGACCTTTCAAAGGAAGATACTGACCCAAAGTGCAGCCAGGCTGGGAAGTGACTCTGACCAAAGCAAATCTCTAGGAACAGGGAATTTTCCCCAGGGTTACACCTGGAGCTGGTGCTTGCACTGGCAGTGCTGCTCTCCTGGATTATCTGGATTGGTAAATTCCACATAAACCCCTTGCTCAGTTCCTTACCTGCTGTTGGGTGCTACTGATTCTCTGTTTAGGCCTGAAGTGCTGATAGTTGCAGGGCTCAGTCTGGCAGGATGCTGCACTCTGAACCTTGTGACTCAACAGGAGAATCTCCCTCACTCCCTTTCATCCTGACCCTTTCCCATCCCCAGCCCCCACAATGGTTGATTTTAGTTTTATATAGCTTGATTTTCTGTTTTAGTTTTTCTCTGTGTGTTTTAACCATTTAATAAGTAACAGAGTGATCCTTGCCAATGAATTTGGTCACATTTTTTTATATCAAACCTGCTTTTGCTGATGCCTCTCCCAAGGATTCTTTGGGTGACCTTCAAACACTCATTTGTGACACCCAATCCCTGAGGAGAGAAGTCCTTGTTTCTTCTGTTTCTTCCCAAGTTCACTGCCATGAGATACTGTTCATGAGACAGACAAAACATCCCTAAAGTTCTGGGAATTTGAACATTCCCTAGAATCACTCAGCAAGTGATTTCAGCATTTTAGGCCCCATTTTAATCCCAGAACACAGCCTATCTGGAATTGCTGTCTCATCAATGATTCCAGCTTGGAACAGAATTATTTTCTTGCTTCAGTTTAACCAAGATCATAAAGTAAGAGAGAAAAATTCCACATCAATGTTTTCCTGTCTTTCCTCATTTCCAATCCTCCCTCTCATCACAAATCCACGTGTTCCAGGCTGGCTCTGGGGCTTGCTGCACTCCCATCAATAAAGGAAAAGTCCATAAAAGCTGCTTCTTCAAGAGGTCAGCTTGGAAAGAAGCAAAAACCCTGGAGAAGCTGCAGCAGGAGAAAAGCTCCTCACAAACACTGACTACAGACAGGACCCAAGAGCACACTGCAAACTCCACCACAAAACCAGAGTGGCCTGGCTGGACACAGACACAGTCTCAGAGAAGGCACAGGGGGTTTGGTTCTGTCTAACAAATATGCATAGGAAACAAAACATGAATCACTTCTGCTACAAGGCAAGGGTCCATGCAGAGATTCATTCACAGCTAAGAAAGGTTGGGGGGGGTTTGTCATTTGAAGATAGATTGCAGTTTTTTTCTTGTTTTCAGATGACCTTGGACCACCACTGAGAACAGAGGGATTTGCATCCTTCCTCCTGCACTCACTGCCCAGCTCCTGATGGAACTGGCAGGAATTCTTCCAGCCTCAAGCAGCAGTGCTGGCAGGCAGCCCTAACCCTCAGAAATGCACGTGCTCCCACTGAAAGCCAAGTTCCCAGGAGTGCCAGGCAGGCTGCTGGCAGCTCTGCACCACCTGGGTGTCCCCCAGGAGCCCTGCACACCCCTACTCACACTCAGCTGCCAATGGGGCTGCAGCAGCTCCCCTGAGCTTCTCCCAGCAGCTCCCAGAGCTCATCCCTGGTGCTGAGCTGCATCCTCCTCCCTGGAGGCTCTGAGATCCTGGGGCTGGGCTGGGCTCTCCTTGTGCTTCTGGTGTCCCAGGGAGGGGCCATTGCTCAGCACAGGGGCTGCTCCCCCTGCACAGTCCTGGGGAGCAGGTGAGGCTTTGGCAGCAGCAGCTCCTGCCTGGGGTGAGGTGCAGCCTTTGCTGGGCAAGGAACCATCGAGGATGGGGAGTTTCTGCACAAATAAAATGCATAAAAACAAATATTTAATACCTAGATGTCAGAGAGGGACAAAAACCAGGTGTCAACATGACAGTGTCTCTGAAATCCAGCACTTGGAAGTAGCTGGACACAAATCCTCAAATGTCTGACACAAACATCAGAAATACCTGGACACAAACATCAGAAATACCTGGACACAAACACCAGGAATACCTGGACACAGATTCTGCCATGTCAGATACAAACATCAGAAATACCTGGACAAAAATCCTCAAATGCCTGACACAAACATCAGAAATACCTGGACACAAACATCAGAAATACCTGAAATACCTGGACACAAATCAGAAACACCTGGACACAGATCCTCAAATATCTGAGACAAACATCAGAAATACCTGGATCAGATCCTGCCATGTCAGACATGAACATCAGAAATATCTGGACACAAACATCAGAAACACCTGAAATACCTGGACACAAATATCAGAAATACCTGGACAAAAATCCTCAAATGCCTGACAGAAACATCAGAAATACCTGGATCAGATCCTGCCATGTCAGACACGAACATGAGAAATATCTGGACACAAACACCAGGAAAACCTGCACACAGATTCTCCATGTCTGACACAAACATCAGTGTTTAATTACTAAAGCTGAAGTTCTCAGCATTCACATTTCTCAGCAAAGGACACTGAGATTCTTCTCACTGGTGCATTTTAAAAACTGCATTTTCCTTTGTTTGGGGGTGTTTTGGTGCTTTCAGCACACACAGCTTTATCACTGACCCCCTCATGTTTACCCAGCTGGTTGTTCCAACCCTCCAACACCAACATTTCATCTCATTAACCCTTCCAACCCCCCCAGGGGATGAGAATTCCCTTGTGCCTCACATTTTCCAGCTGGGATGCTCTGTCCTCCAGTGTCACCTTCTGGCTGGTGCAGCTGAGCAGCTGATCCAGCACACACTGCTTGGGGTGCATGCCCTTGTCAAAACGGTTGTACATCCCACACCAGAACCTCAAAGCAGGCAAAACATGGAAATTATTGCCAATAAATAGATGTTGGTTAATGTTTTTAATACATTGAGATTAGGATTTCAAATTAAAACTTGCCACAGCCTTGGATTATTGAATTAAATAATTGTTAAATTAAATAAAATCAGTAGCAATGGGCAACTTTTCTTCAAGAGAAAAAACAGTAAATATTAGAATAGGATGAAAATACTTTTTTTTTTTAATAGCAGATTTATTGGAAGCTTGGGCATCTTATCTTCCACTCCTGCCCAACCTCCCAACTTTCATTTTCACACACAGCAATTAAAATCCCATTTTCATACCCCTTCCTCCCAGCAGGGCCCAGGAGTGAGGCAGAAACAAAGCCTGGGAAAAACCCTGAACCTGGCACCAAAATTCCTGCTTGAAAGACTTCCTTAATATACATGAAAAAGGAGGAAAAGAGGAACTTTTCCAAACACTTCAATGGGACAGAGCAAGCAGTCAGGGGCTGTGTGTGGTTCTGTCTGAAATTCTGCTTTTCCTTGCCTTTCCCCACCCTCTTTTCTCAACACCAAATGAAAATTATTTTAAATGACAGCATCTGGATTTATTCCTCCTTAGTTCATGCCTGAGGAATGGAGGGGAAAGGTGAAACAAACCAAGGTAATCAGTGCAAATTTATTTGATTTAACTTGAGTTAAAGAAATGTCTCCCTTCTTAACTGAGCCACTTACTGGAAACTGAAAGGCAGAGTGTTTGGTTGAAGCTCTTTGTAAGCTGTAAACCCTCTGTACAAAGGATTTCTCAACTCCTGCTTCCTCTGCAAGAGGAAAGGCCACAGGGAATGGGTCTTCTCAAAGATTCTGGCAAGGACAAAGAACATCTGATCACTAAAAAAATACAGCAAGTGGATTAATAACTGCAGCTGTTGGGACAGAATTAGATTAAGGGAGCTAAGGATTGTTTTTAGATTGCTTGATTTTCTATTTTAGTTTTTTTTTTCTCTGTGCTTTAACCATTTAATAAGTAACAGAGTGAACCTTGCCACACTTTTTTATATCAAACCTGCTTTTGCTGATGCCTCTCCCAAGGATTCCTTGGGTGACCTTCAAACACTCATTTGTGACACCCAATCCCTGGGGAGAGAAGTCTTTGTTTCTTCTGTTTCTTCCCAAGTGCAGATTGATTGATTCCTGATTGATTTCAGAAGCACAGGATATTAAAATAGACACTCTCCTGTCCAGAAGGGAGATCTGCAAGTTATTATTGTGCTCCAAACTAAAACATCTTTTCTGGGATATCATTCATATTCTTTTCTCCCCTTTGTTAAGGGTAACATTGCCCTGATAAATGTTATCTTCCACAATCTCCAATTCAATAAAACACACCCATCCCACCACTCTTCCAGATATTCCAAGGGATTTGTGGCCTGCTGGCTCCAGGAACCCCCAGCTCACCTGAGCTCCTCCCTGTCCCTGTGGCAGGTGCCCAGGAGCCCCCAGCTCACCTGAGCTCCTCCCTGTCCCTGTGGCAGGTGCCCAGGAAGTTCCCAAACTGGCAGGAGAACACCAGGGAACTCCCAGCTCACCTGAGCTCCTCCCTGTCCCTGTGGCAGGTGCCCAGGAGCTCCCAGCTCACCTGAGCTCCTCCCTGATCCTGTGACAGGTGCCCAGGAAGTTCCCAAACTGGCAGGAGAACACAGGAGCTCCCAGCTCACCTGAGCTCCTCCCTGTCCC
>JAOTQP010000099.1:18603379-18613476 GCA_026413545.1 Cichladusa arquata
TGTACGGCTCCGGTGTTGGGCTGGTAAGCGAGGACCGGCCGTGGTCTGGCCTGGTCTGCCGCTCCTGGAGAGAAAGAGAGCGGGAGAGAGAGAGAGAGAACACGACCACTGTGGCGTGCCGGGTCGATCGGCGGGGCAGTGCCGTGGCGGAGCTACTGGCTGCAGCGTGGGCCAACTGAGGTCGGAGCTGGTCCGGTCGCGGTGAGCAAAGTCTGCTGTCCAAGGGGCGTAGGGCGATGGTCGCGGGGATGACGAGCGCGGGACACACGGAGAGACAGAAGATGGAGTCTGAGCGGGCGGAGGCGGCGGCTTGAACCCGACCCTTTTACCTTTGCCACCGGGAGGGCGGAGGGGAGGGGGCGGCGGGTACTTTGCATACGGGGCTGAGACCGCCGCCATCTTACCGGCCGCTTCCTCATTGCCGTGCCTGGGCCTCCTCTAGGCGCACAGAAGGCTATACCGGAGGGGAGGGGAAGGGGCCTAATGGCGGCGGCAGCAACAGCCCCGCCTGGGCTCTGGCGAGCGGCCAGCGCCGCCATCTTGTGCTCCGTGAATCCCCGGGAGGCTCTACCTCCGCTCGAGGGGCGGCCCCGCCGCCATCAGAGCCCGCGCGCCCCGCCCGCCTCGCGAGAGCCGCGCGCCGCCGCCATCTTGGCTGAGGGCAGCGCTGAGGGCAGCGCCCGCCCTGAGCCCGCAGCGTGTGCCCGGATCCCCCAAAATGTGCACGGAGACCCCCAAAATGTGCCTGGAGCCCGTGCACGGAGCCCGCAGAGTGTGCACGGAGCCCCCAAAATGTGCACGGAGACCCCAAAATATGCCTGGAGCCCGTGCACGGAGCCCGCAGAGTGTGCACGGAGCCCCCAAAATATGCCTGGAGCCCGTGCACGGAGTCCCCAGAATGTGCAAGGAGATCCCAAAATGTGCACGGAGAGCTCGGGGCGTGCCCGGAGTCCCCAAAATGTGCCTGGAGCCCCTTCCCGGGAGCTCTCAGGATGTGCCCGGAGCCCCAAGAAAATGGGGAGAAAAAAAAAAAAAAAAAGTGGCCGGAGCCCCGGTCATGTTCTTCGGGATGTGCCCCCAAAATGTGCCTGGAGCTCTCAAAGTGTGCCCGGAGTCCCCCAAAAAATGGGGAAACAAAAAAAAAGAAGTGGCCGGAGCCCTCAGGATGTGCCCCGAGCCCCCGGGTGTGCCCAGAGCCCCCAAAATATTCCCGGAGACCCCAAAATGTGCACGGAGCCCGTGCTCGGAGCCCTCGGGATGTGGCCAGAGCCCCAAAAAAAGAGCGAGCAAAAAAAATATGCCCAGAGCCCTCAGGATGTGCCCCTAAAATGTGCCCAGAGCCCCCAAAATGTGCCCGGAGCCCCCAAAATGTGCCCGGAGTTCTCAGGATGTGCCCTGAGCCTTCGGAGCGTGCCCGGAGTCCCAAAAAAAAAAAAGGAGAAGCAAAAAAAAAATGTGCCCGGAGCCCTCAGGATGTGCCCCCAAAAATGTGCCCAGAGCCGTCGGGATGTGCCCCCAAAAATGTGCCCAGAGCCCCCAAAACATGCCCGGAGCCCCCTCATCCTCCGCTCCATCCCTCTGCAGCCCCACAAAAGATCTCTCCGTGTGTTTTCCCCTCCCAGCACCAGCGTTGGAGAAGCTCTCAGGGAATATTTCAGGAAAAAAACACCTTTATTTTCTCCCTCAGAGAGTGCTGCCATCCGCTGAGCCGTGTGGATGGCATCCTCACCTGGAGAAAGGGGTTGGTGGCACATTTGTCACTTTAGCACTTGTCACCCTTCCCACAGCTCGTAACACCTGCTCGTCCTGGTTTTGTGTGCTTGAAATTCCGAGCACGATGCTGTGTCTCGTGTGCTTGAATTGCCAAAAAATTCCCTTCAGGAGCCTCAGATTTTAGGTTTTAATTGTTGGTGATCTTGTGTCGAGCATGCAAATTTACAGGTTTTAATTACTGGTGATCTTGTATTGAATCTCAGAATTTGCAGGTTTTAATTGTTGGTGATCTTGTGTCAAACCTGAAAATTTACAGGTTTTAATTATTGGTGATCTTCTGTCGAGCATGCAAATTTACAGGTTTTAATTATTGGTCATCTTGTATTGAGCCTCAGAATGTACAGGTTTTAGTTATTGGTGATCTTGTGTCAAACAGGTTTTAATTACTGGTCATCTTGTGTCAAACCTGAAAACTTACAGGTTTTAATTATTGGTGATCTTGTGTCAAACCTGAGAATTGAAGCTTTTAATTGTACCATAATCAGAATCCCAAACGGGTTTGGGTTGGAAAGGACATTAAATCTCATCCCATTCCAATCCCTGCCATGGGCTGGCACACCTTCCATGGGTGTTATTCCATATTCTATAATTTCTACCACCTGTACAAACCCACACAGCCTCAGATGAAGGAAAGAAGAGACACACAGACTGTAATTCCCAGTGTGGAACAGCACAGGCTCCTCCTCTGCAATTAGTGGGGGCAGCACTCATTAATTAAGGCTTTGTGTTTGTGCTCCACGTGATCCAAAGTCGTTTCTCCTTGGTAGCTTCTCCTGGGGTTTGCAGAAGGATGAGGATGGTTTGTAAGGTTAATAATAAACTGGGTGGGCATCACTCGGGACAAAATGTACCTGTGGAATAGCAATGCTGCTTCCTTCCCAAAGGAAAGTGCAAAAAACAAGGCAAAAATAAAAAAATGAGGGAAGAAATAAGGATGTGGACATGAGAAGAGCTGGAGAACAGCTGCATTGCTCAGCCAGACACTGCCATCCTCAGCTTCCCCCCAAATTTGTGCCACAGGGATCAGTTTGAGCAGGAATCAGGGAATGAAGAGAGCTGACTTCTCCCTGGGAGCTTTTCCCAAGGCATAGATGGGTTGTGGCCATTTTCTGTCTGAAATCTGCATTTATTGAGCCTGAGGAGATGAGGCAAAGGGAGGTGTCAGAAGAAGATAAACAGAGAATGAGGCCATGGTGTGAAGCTTAGAAAATGCACTTTGAGTTCATCTGAAGAAGGTGAATGCATAAAAACCCTCCCAGATCAGAGATGAATTAGATTTAAAAAGGGCTATTCCAGCTCTCCTCCTTTTGATGGAGAAAAGGAAAAGGGATGACAGAGCTGGCACAGTGAAAGGAGTGTCCTGCACAAAGCCACCAAGGCAATGTCCCATCCTTGACTGAACTTCCCACAGCATCTTCGGGATACCCATTTTTGCTGTCATTAGAAATCACATTTATTCCAGAATTTCCCTTGTACTACATGAGCCTGTAACTCTCTTGATCTTGCTCTGAGTTCCTTGCATTGACATTGATTCTGCCATTCACCCACATGCTGGACAGGCTTTGTACTGACAGAAAAGTGATTTTCTAAATTTATTTTGCAATTTGCAGATCAGTTTGAAGTTCCTCAGCTTGCAGGAACAAGCAAGCTAAATTGTAGGTCTGGTCTGTTCCCCACCAAGCAATTCCTGTAATCTCATTTTTATTACTCACTCCCCACTTAAGAAGTGTTTAACAGGCAGATAAAATCTAACACAATAAATCCCTACCAACAAACCAGCGAAATCTTGTGTGATGTGGATGAAAATGACATTTTCAGGGGGGGAAGTTGGAGAAAAGAACAATTTCTTGTGCTATTTTTACTGTGAGAAGAGTGGGAGGGGGCATTACCAGACACCCACACTGAGTGCCAGAGGGGCTGTTGTCTACAAGTGTCATCAAGAGAATGCTGCCAAAAATACCCTGAGATGATGAATTTAGATACAATTCCACCCCCAGTGCCTGCCCAAACACTGGCTCCTATTATTTGGGAAGCAGAGAGCCCAAGGAATGTGCAGGGGGTGCCAAGGCCAGCTGAAAAACACCAGCAGGAATTTGGTCTTCAGAGTTTGTTTTCCTCACTTGAGTGATGGTCAAGAAAGAGCTGTCTCAAAAAGAGCCTCAGGGAGAACAGATCCTGCCCAATATTTTAGAATTTTGATTGTCACAGGTTGTGAAGTATCTTCCCAGAGAGCAGAAACACACAATGAGCTGAATCCAGGGAATATGAGAGGATGATGAGAGGATGAAAGCAGAGCTGGGCAGATTCCTGCAGACTTTAACCCTTGGACTGCCCTTATCCCAATTTTTAAGTGAGTTTTGCTCTCTTTGAGTTTTGGTCCCTCCCAAACCCAACCAGGCTGGGATTCTGGGATTATAATTCCAGCCTGTGCTGACAGATCTGAATTTGTGCAACTGGAGGTTTTGAAAGTAGCTCATGGAAAATAATCTGAACTGTTTCTTCCACCTTTTCCTGCTGGCATCCCTGGACAGAGGTGATTTTAGTGGCACAGATCTGGGGCAGTGCTGATGTTTATTTCTATGCCATGGGATAAAATTCCAGGCCCTGCTCTCCCTCCCAAAGGTTTTACAGCAGGCAGGGGCTGTGATTGCACAGCCCCAAGCACTCAGCATGCAGGGCCCATCCCTCTCCTCTCAATTCCCTACAATCAGTGCAGCAATCAGGTGCCCTGGGTATTTTTAGCCTCCTGGGTTGTGATGCTTTCCTTGGATTAATGACCTGCTCCCCATGCTGTGCTGGGGCTCTGGGACAGGCCCCCACCCTGCTCCCAGGCAGGAGGTGTCATTAATTAAATGACTTGCAGAGATGGAAAATCACTGAGGGGCTGTGAGGGAAGCAAAGTTGGGTTTTTTCCCTTCCCTTTGCTGTGGCTGAATGGCAGGAAGATAAAATGTCATCTTAGTGGGTGTGATGGAATCACCTGACATTTGTGTCCACTTCCAGCAGAGTCCAGGAAGGGAAGTGAAGAACACAGAGTTTCACTGTCACTCTTGGGGCTGAGCTGGATGTATGAACAAACAGCTCACATAATGAACTTCCTTCTCTGTTCCAGGAGCAGGTTGTGATGATCCTCAGTTTCAAAATGACTCTACAAGATTCTTCTCATTTATTGTCTTGCAATTTGAGCTGCACTTCTCGTTTTTAACAGTCCAGGGCTGTGGTTTGTACCCCTGAGCATCCCAAGGCACACTCCCAGAAATTCTCCTTGCTGTCTAAACCCGAGCAAACCGACATCAATGTGCCTTTCCCGAGAACTCTTTTGTACCAGCTCCCATTGCACACTGAGCTCCCAGTTGGATTTAAGCCCTGCATGGCTGAATGAGCCAATGACAGAGCTGGGAATTACTGTCTTCCCCTTGGCACTGTGCTGCACTTGGTGTCTTCTGTCTGCCCCTGACACCTCAAAAACCCCCAGATCTTGTTGAACCAGCTCCAGAGCAGAGCAGGTGCCCTCTAAGGGTCTGATCTACAAACTCAAGCCATCCAGTGCATTCAGAGACTGGATGGAATTTCCTCTGCAATCCAAACATGTTCCAGGGTCTTAAACTCTTTGTTCCAGCACTCAAAGCTCTGACCCAGTCAAACTTGTTAGCAGTGGCAAATTCATTCCTAACTGCTTTTCTTTGATGCGATGGAGTTGTTCTTTTTTCGAGACGGGCATCAATCCCTCGGGCAAAGGGTGATTATCTGCCTCTCAGCAAGCCATCGAAACCTATCCCGGGGAATTCGGATGTGGGCTGGGGAGAGCTGTGCAAAACATGCCAAGAGCTGCGTCGTGCAGGAAGGAGAGCAGCGATGGGACTGAAATACAACATGGTTTGAGGATGTTCACGGCATCTGCAGAGCTGAGCTGGCGTTTGGCAAGTGCCAGAGAGGGATGGAATTCAGGGCTGGAGCCAGAATCCAGCTTTACTTGGCTGCAGACAGAATCTCCTCTGGGCTTTCCCCCTGTCATCCTTAGGAAATTGTTTTTTTCCCCTTTGTAATGAAGCTGAGATTTCAGGATCTCTGCATGTCTGTGTGTGCAGGATATTTCAGTGAGAAAATTGGCTCGACCTTTTCCTCAGGCCCAGCTTTCATCCCTAGGTAAACAGGGGGGATTTTGGGCAGAACTTCTTGTTGGGCAGCAAATTACGGTGAGGTGTCCCTGGGGCTTGCAGTGGGAAAAATACTTCAGGATTCAGGATGCTGTCTGTCCAAGAGCCTCCTTCTCCATGTTGTGCCAGTCTGTGGGTTTGACTCTCTTGTTTAATTACAGTTCTAATCATCTTACTCATGCTTCATTTCCCCCTGTAAATAAAAGGAATTTTAGGCTGCATTTCCCTTTTTTCTTCCAAGTGGCTGAGTAAATTCGCCTCTTTTTGAGAAGTGACGGATTATTTTATTGTGAAATTGTGCTCACCCCGTGCTGGGCTGAGTCAGCCCAGGGTCAGGGGAGCACTGGGGGGACAGAGGGACAAGTGAGTGAGAAAGGACAGCGAGAGGACTTTGTCCTTTCCCAGCAAAACCAAACACACTCTGGTGAAACCTTTGCTGGCTTTATCCACAGGCAGCTTCAAGGGAAGGCAAACTGCACCTGGGGGTTTTTCCTGCTGTTTCCAAGATCAACCCCCTCATCCCTGTTTTTTCCAGAGTCATGTCTGCCTGTTGCAGAGGGGCTGAGTGCTTTGTTAGCTTCCATTTCCCAGGAATACCATCCCAGAACTTCCATGCTACTTCTGCTCACTGCTGACAGGGTCAATTAATGGAAGTAGAATAATTACCTACATGAAAGTCTGGGAAATGCATGAGGAAGGAAAGTTGCACAAGATGAGCTGTGCTGCCCTAAAGCTGACATCCCCTTCAGGAAATCCATTACTGCCTTGAGTGTGAACAATTCCTTACCCTCCTTGTGCTCTCCTGTCACACTTTTATTTTCCAACATGCACATTTGTGGATTGTATTGATTGCTTTTGGCTGTGAGACTCGAACCAGAGCAATTTAAAGACAGAGAGGAAGAACATCAAGCCTTAAGCAGCCAGCCCAGCCATCCATCAGTGTGTCCCAGGGCCAGTTTAATGTGGCCCAGTGAGAGGCTGAGCTGCCACCTCCTCTCCAAGGCCACCAGCTGGGACAGAAGTGGCTTCACCAAGAAACCAAGATTTGATTGCAATTTGGGAGTCAATAAACAAGAAAAGCTTGGCTGGGGAGCTCGTGCCAAGCAGTGATTTCTCTCAGTCCCTGTGTGACTCCAACCTCATCCATCACCACCATGCAGGAGCAAAGCCCCGGGGAACAGGAACAGGGAGGATGTTCTGCCACATCCCTTCAGTTTGAAGTGATTTTTTTGGATTTATTTTGTGAGGATTTTCCTTTCTGGGACCACCTCTCCTGTGCCAGATGTGCACAGAGCATCAGCTCCCTGATCCTGGGGCAGCCACATCTCAGCTGGAGCTGTTTTGGGATGTGGGCTCAACCCTTTGTCCCTACAGCACCAGGGGAAACTCTCAGGTTGCACCAGGGGAGGTTTTGATGGGGTATTGGGGAAAATTCCTTCCTGGACAGGACTGTCCAGCCCTGGCACAGCACAAAAGAGGAGCTCTGTAAAACAAAAAGAGAAATAAAATTTCACCCCAGAGCTCCAGCTCCATGCCAGTAAATCCCTATCCCAGCACATAAGGACACCCCCATGGATATTTCTCCATGCTCAGCCCACACTTTGATAATTAAAGATTGCAGACCAAACACTGCCCTTAATTTCCAGTGTTCAGGGGATGTTTCAGTGGGAACAGGATCTGAAAAAGAGGGAATCTCACTTCTGGGTTTGCAGTTGAGGTTCCTGTCACCCATGTTGATATCAGGCAAGGCAAACCAAGCTCCAGACTGGGGTTTTCTGGCCTTGATCTTTCTAGAGGGCTGGTAGAAGAAAAAGGGAGTAAATTTGCCATTGCTGGGAGAGAACATGAACAGAGAAAAACAAGTTATTTTTATCTTCTCTGTCGAAGAAATGAAAGATTTTAGGCCAAACCTTCAGCTGATGATTAATCAAGTTGTAAGGTTTTATTTCAGGTGAGGAGCTGCCCTTCCAGTTTTCCCTTTGCTTGGAGACAGGGCTTTGTTCTGTGCACTCTGAGAATACCTGGGGGTGAATCACTTCCCAACACTTTGGATCCAGATGGAAAATGGGGCTGGACTTGGCTGTTTCCCTGGAAAAGCTCTGTGCCACTGCTGGGGCTTTGTGTCCAGCTCACCTGAACTCTGCCAAGGCACAGCATCTCCCCTTCCCAGGATGGGGCTGAAAATAAAAGCTGATTTTCTCACCTCTGTGTATTCATTCATGCTCAGGAGCACTGGGATCTCTGAAATCTCTGTTTGCCAGTGCCTGGCACCCTCTGGTGTCAGAGGGCTCTCAGGGAGGGTGGCATTGCTCAGGCACAGCTGGCTTCTCTGACAGGAGTTTATTTTGGCACTGAAGTCACTGCTTGAAGCTGTCCTGGACCCCTCAGGCTTGTGCTGGGTCTTGGCAAAGTCCTGGAAGCAAGCAAGGTCTGATCTTGGGTGAAATCCCAGACAAACCCAGTGAAAGGGCAGATTTCAGTTCCTGGAGGGTTCCCTGGTGGTGGCAGGAGAGAGAAAAGCCAAAGCCACAGCCACAGCCCTGAGCATGGGATAGACTCCAAAGCCACACTTTAACAATTCTGATTATTTTGCATTCTATCAGAGATCAGTGGGAAGAGGAGAAGAGCTTTGAGCAGGGGAATAAAGTAACACATGAGAACTGCTCAATGACTTCATCTGTGGGGATTCAACCCCTTATCTCTGGGCCAGCTGGGGAGATCAAAACACTTTTCATGGCTCTAGATGAAAATTAAAACATCATTTACAGTAATAATGGTCAAGCTGAAAGAGGTTCAGAGGCTGAGCTTTGGCTCTGATCAAGTACCTGAAATATCAACGCTCTGAAGCTCTTGGTTGAACAGAACAGGAAGAATATTTTGGTTTTCTAACATTTTCTGTTGTTCCCTAGGCATAGGAATATAATGAAATGTGGCCATTTTCCTTCCAATTCTGTTCAAAATCAATCAGATTTTATTTTCATGGCCACGAAGCAAGAATCAAAACACATAAAAACACCAAGTGAAGTGAAGCTTTCTAAATTTCTTAGAAATATTTGTGGGCACAGTCTGGTAAACTGTTAGGCTTAAATATTTCCCTTTGCCTAAATTCCACATGCTCAGTTTTACTGGACATGCCAGAGCTTGTGGTTCAGTGACTTCCCAGCTGCTTTTCCTCCCTGAGCTCACTGCTTTGTGTTCACGTGGGTCTTGTCAGGACATTTGAGATCTCCACATCCAAATTCACCCCTGGTGTAAGGGGCACCAGGAGAAGATCAGATCCCTGTGGTATCCCAGGGTTTGTTGAGTCCTGCTTTTATTCCAGCCTGGCTGGTGGGGCTGGAATGTGAAACAACATCCACATCCTCAAGGTTTGCTTGGGAATTGTTTTGGGAGAAATCAGGATAAGTATTTGTGTCTGTCTTGCAGCTCTGGGGTCCCAAATCTCCATTTGTGGCACCACCTCTCTCCTTTTTTTAAAAAGAAAAGCGATTTAGCAAAGCTTCTCCTTTATCCCATCTTCTTTTCTTAACATAACTCTGAAGGATGTGTTCCTGCATGAAATTAGCTAGTAATTTTCTTGTCTTGATTTTCAGTGCTTCAAGTGTTCCTAGGAGCAGCCCTGCCAGACTTCCAACATATTGTTATGGTTATCACCTTGATAAATATAACCCAGTTCTGTCTGTTCCCCCTCTCTGAGTCTTCCCTGCTGATGTTTTCCTCTCAAGAAGTTTCTTTTCTTTATTTCCAGCATCTCCACAGCCTTTTCCTCAACCAGTTTCCAAAATCTTCATGATTGCTCTTCACCTTTTGCTCTGAGGATGCTCATTGCAGTTCCCAGCTCACAGAAAGCCTCCAGCTTGTTAAAAATTCAGTGAAATTGGGTTTTTTCTGCACTTTCCACTACCCTGATGGAGAGAAGGTAACTGCTCCCAGCTCCTCCTCCAAGGCATCTCTGCTGTGCTGCTCCACATCCCCACTGCTCCATCGAACAGCTCCTCACAGGAAATCATCTCTGAGTTCTTTTTCAGTCCCTTGCCCAGCTCTCCTGTCTGACAGTGTGTCTTGGGTTGCAATACAGGATGTGGCCAGAAATGTGGATTCTGTCCCCATCTGCTGCAGCTGGGTGGGGCAGTGACCCTGATCTCCTGGCACATATTATCTGCTAAT
>JAOTQP010000099.1:18624803-18641480 GCA_026413545.1 Cichladusa arquata
TAGGAAAGGCTTGGCTCCTCCCCCTGGCTGGAGCATCTCCCAGTGGGATGATGTAATTTTATCAGTCATGCACTGGGGCTCAATGGCCATTAACAGGAGATATCTCCTGGGGGGAGGATGGGCTGTGGAAAGATAAAGATGATTGCCCCAGCTGGTTTAAAGATGGCCCATTAACAGGAGATATCCCATCCAGAGATAAGGATCACTGCCCCAGCTGGTTTAACAGCTGGCCCATTAACAGGAGATATCCCATCCAGAGATAAGGATCACTGCCTCAGCTGGTTTAACAGATGGTGACAGAATCCACACTTTTGGTATTTCGCATTCTATACTGCAACCGAAGACAGGACATTTCAGAGGATTTGGGCTCCATTTCTGTGGCTGGCACTGCTCAGCAGCTGGAGACAGGGCAGTGCCTTCGTGGGGTTTTTAATTGTGGGGTTGTAAAGCACAGCAGGACTGGACTTAACCCCTCACTTCCAGCAGGAAATTGATGGTGAAACTCTGCCCTGCCCCTCAGTGCTGCTGAAGGAGTAACTTTTATCCCTGATTTCACTAAAATGTAATTCACTACATGAAGATAATAAACTGCAAATATGTTGCCTCCTCTCTTTCAGTGGCTTAGTGTTTTGGTTTGGTTTGGTTTTGTTTCCATAACTGGACACTCCAAATGACTGAAGAATTAAAGGGTGAGGGAAGAAAAAATTGAGATTCCAGGTGGTTTTCCTGTGGAGAAGCTCCTGCCTGCAGCCATGCCCTTCCCAGTGGGATATTGATGGGAAGAACTTGTCAAAATCCACAAGTCAGTGCTGGAGTGTTTGAACAGCTCCTGCCAGCTGGGAATCCTGAAGGATTGGGTTGTTAAAAGCACTCCACAGGTGTCACCAGCACGAACAGAGGCCTTAAAAACTTCTCTGTGTAGGAAGAAATGCTTTCCCCCTCCTAGTGCTGCCTATCCAACAGCAGATTGGAAAATAAAAATGTGGAAATGTCTCCTGCAATTCTCTGGAATTCACAGACTTTGGATAAAGCAATTTGACCTTACACTGATTTATTTTACTTCAGAATGTTGCATCAGAGATGTGGTGAGCACCAAGTTGTGCTCATATTATATCAAAGTGGCCTCATTTGTAGGGAAAAAGTCATAATTTGATAATTCCTGGCTCTTGCAGGGGGGTGACTCAGGAATTTCCCAGAATTTAGCTGACCCTAAAGAAAGTGAGAAAAGGGGATGGGGATGTGGAAAACAGCAGGATGAGATCAGAGCTTGATCAGCTACACTGCTGCCTTTGGGTGACTTTATTTCCAGCAGAAGATTGCTCAGCACCTCCTTGTGGGATTTCTGCTTTTCTTGGATCCTCATGAGGAATTTATAAGCGGATGCAGCCAACTCGACAGCTCTTATCTTTTTATCTCGCCCATTCTTATTCAGATAATTGTCTAATCCTTATTTGAAACTCCCCAAGCTCTTTGCCTCAATTATTGAAGTTTTAGTCGAGCTCTGTGGTTTGAAGAGCACAAGAAAAATCCAGAGGATGTTTCTTTGTGGCTGGAATTGTCTGGTTCTGTGTTCCCTGCTGCTCTGCTGCCTGTGGGTCGGCTGAAAACAGAGGAGATTTCAGCATTCACACGTGCAGGGATGCAAATGTGTCAGAGCTCCAGACTAAAATGTTGATGGAATTGCAGAGCTGGAGGCTGAAGGATACACAGCCCTTCCCTCACATAAAGAATGTCCCATTTTCCACAGCTCAGCAGGGAGTGCTCCTCACTTTTCACAGTTCCGTGGAGAAAATGGAAGTTTTACACCTCGAGTTTTACTGGGGTGAGGGAGGGGGGTGCTCAGCCTTGTTCTCCAGAGGTTCACTCCAGATGTGGGGTGGTCACTGAGTGCTTTGCAAACATTTCTCACTCTGCTCAGGTGGAATCTGCTCTGATTTCTTCAGATCCCAAAAGGAAAGGGCAAAACCCATTACAGTGCTGTCCTAGGTTACAATGTAAAGATGTGCCCAAAAGTCTGTATTCTATCACCATCTGTTAAAACCAGCTGGGGCAGTGATCCTTATCAGAGATATCTTCTGCTAATGGCCAGCTGTTAAACCAGCTGGGGCAGTGATCCTTATCAGAGATATCTTCTGCTAATGGGCCAGCTGTTAAACCAGGTGGGGCAATCATCTTTATCTTTTCACAACCCATCCTCCCTCCAGGAGATATCTCCTGTTAATGGCCATTGAGTCCCAGTGCATGACTGATAAAATTACATCATCCCACTGGGAGATGCTCCAGCCAGGGGAGGAGCCAAGCCTTTCCTACCTAGATAAAATCTGAGATTTGGAACACCAAATTTTTTTTTGCTTTTAAAACCATCACAAGTGAGCAGGGAGGAAAATGGGGAAAATCTGCCACAGCTTCCATCAAAAAAGTTTTTTTCTGCATCTCCTCCCCACTCAGGTGAGCAGGGATAACCCAGGAAGTTTAACCCAGTCACAATTTAAAGTCAAATAATTTAAAATTTCTTGCTAAGGACTTCAGGAGGTGTTCACTCTGTATTTCTTGGCTCTGTCCACAACACGAACACTTCCCATATCTCAGGCTGCTCCAAGCCCTGCCCAGCCTGGCCCTATCACCTCTCCTGGGCCAGGGAGGTGTTCAAGCACCTGAACTCCTGCACAGAAGGATCCTGGAAGGAAAGGAAAGGGCTGGAAATTTGTTTACTCAATCTCAGCCTGAGGTGAGTTTTAGCTCTCTCAAGAGGCTTCAGCCACATAATTGCAAATAGTTATTTGAGCTGAACTTCATAACTCTTGAGTTGCAGTGATTAAACTGAAATTCCCATCCCAGACCTGCAGGAAGATGAGTCCTAATAACAACTGTTAAATCTCAGTATCACATTCAGCCATCTCAGTAATCTGTTTAAAAAAGCAAACATCTGCAATCCCATTATCAAGCAGCCCAAGGGCTGAGCCCTCCCATGTGGATATGTTGGGAAAAAGAGAAATTTTGCTTAAAAAGGAAGCTTATCTCATCAGGATGAAAAAAAACAAGGCAAGCAAAATGTGCTGTAAAACATAACCACAACCTTTTTTTTGTCTCTCAGTGTCTGAGCAATTAAAATTCTCCAGTGGATTCTCCCCTCTGAAATGCAGGTCCAGCCCATCTGTTAAAACAATGGCTTCAGGTTTATCACAGTGAGTGTAAATTGTTTTTTCGTGACAAGCACAGCTAATACAACAAATAGCCTCACATTCTTCGGGGGTGCAGGCAAATAAATAAAATTAATTCCTCCCACCAACACAACTCCCAATATTTCAGTGTGATAACAATGCTCTGGAGCATTTCATCCCTGCACAACCCTCATCCATCTGAGGCAGCCAGGGCAGGTTTTCTCCTTTCATGAATCAAGAGAGAGGAACCAAATGCTGAGACTGATCTTGCTGAATGTTTTCGGGTGGCTGAGCAGAGCCCTGGCTGCATGATGATACATCCATTAAAAAAAAAAAAAAATCCAGAAACTCAGTTTTACATAGCACTGCTGCTGCTGCAGTTTCTCCTGGAAGACAAAATTTCTTGGGAAGGATGACAAAAAATATCATTACACTCATTAACCCCACCAGTTTCTGTAAATGTAAAGGATTTAACCAGGACTGCAAAGCACTTTTTAAAGTGTTTTTTTTTTTAAGCACTTAATTGTTGGAACCCTGGATACTGAGAGTTTTGAACTTTCTGTGCTTTCTGACCCTCAAACAAACACTGCTTTTGACCTGAGGCCTTGGAGAAAGCTTCCAAAATTAAATGCTAGAACTAAAATTGCTGGTGTGTAGTTTGAATAGAAGTGTGTAATATCACATGGTGAAGGATTTGGAATTTGGGGTTGTAAAATACATTAATAAGTAGAAAACAAGATAAAAGTTTTAGGGTGGAGGTTTTCTATCTTGTCCTTCTTCTTCTTGGGTATAGGTGATACTTTTATAATTAAATAAAGAAGGGTCACAAGTGTTTGGTCATTGAGTCAAAAGTAAAAATAATTTAAGTTCTTAATTAGAAAATTAAGCCTTAAAAACCCTTAAAATACATTGCAATTTCACCATTTTTAGCTTTTTAGCTAAAAGTGCTATAACACTCTAACATAAATAAACATCTGAGCCACAACACAAAATTCCATCTCTTGTTCCTTTAATCCCAACGCTAGCAAAGAAAAAAAAAAGGAAAATTTAAAAGCAATACTCAGTTTTACATCTTCAGTTCTCTATTGTTTCTCTGTGAAATCCAGAATGAGGGGGCTCTACCTCAAGGAAGCAATTGAAGCCTTAAATGCACCTTTGACTGAATAAATTACCCAGCAGCTCCTCTGAGCATCCAGCTGGAGACAGGCAGAGATGAAGCTCAGGGAGAAGCTCAGCAATAGATTTTATTTAGCAGAATTTACCTCTCTGGGTGGGAGCAGTGTGCTGAAGGCTTTAGAAGCACTTTGATTTAATTCACATCAGAACAGCCCTGGTTTTAGAAGGGGTGCTTCTAATTAAACTCTCAATATTTGCTTTATTTGGGGAGGGAAGAGAAGGAAGTTGAGACAACAGCCTGGCTTTTAAGTTTTAATAAAACTCCAGCAGCTCCTGGGATTCTCCCAGCTGAGATCAAGGTTGCCTTATCTGGGCTGCTGAGTTTTTAGACACCAGGTTGGTGTTTGATGCTCCCTGCTGAAAGGACAAGGAATTTTTTTGGGGTAAAATGAATTTAACCACCCAGAGCTGCTCCTGTTCCATGCTAATGGTGCCACAGCTTCCCTGCCCTGTCAGCTTGGGGGCTGAATTATGGTTTTAATATCTCGCTCTCTGCTCTGACTGTGATTTGTTCTTTGTCGTGTTTCTGATCTGGACTTCAGGGTAATCCATTGTTGGCTGCTTGTCACAGAGCTCTGCAAACAGAAAAGCTCTTCACTCCACAAATTCTGTGTGTTTGTGGCAGTACAGGATGGGAACATGCTCAGGATCTGTGAATCTTCCAGAATCTTTCAGCACAAGTTCCACACAGAACAGAAATGCATCTTCACACTTCATGTTTTAATTCAAACAGCCAGCACACTCCAGTGTGTGTTTTCCCCATTTACTTATTTTCATTCAAAGTGCATCTTCATACATTCTTCACAAGTTTTTTACTTCAAACATTCAAGAAACAACACAGAAAATGGAACATTGAATCAACTTGGCTTTGCTTTAATGAACTATTCCCAAAGCACAACACATATGGAGACACTTTAACACATAAATAAGTATGCAGTGGATCAGAGTCTGGATTATTATTATTCATAACTAGGAGAGCACTGTGAATGTATTTTGCTTTTCAAAATTCAGGAACAATCCAGCAGAGGCTTCTGAGTTATCACAGGAGTCAGCAGGTGTTCTGTGAATGAGGAATTGCAGAGCTCAAGGCCTCAGAGCTGGAAGAATTCCTTGCTTTGAAGAATTTAGAAAGGTAAATAGGTGCAAGAAATAATAATGAGAAATTCCATTTAATGCAGGACAAATGCGGGGGGATGTAGAATTACCCTTAATGAAGGGAATAAAGCTTGGCAAGGAGCTCAAGCCAGGCAAAACCTTCAAAACTTTCCTCAGCTGAATCCATCCATGGACTGTGCAAATCACAGAGGGGGGAAAGTGAAGATCCCTCATCCTATTCCAATCCAGCTGTGGAGAGTGACATTTTTATAAGTTAAAAAGGAAAATTAAATAATTAAAGCTACAGGTTTTGATAGTTCTGCTGCTCAGCTGTAATTTTTGCCAGCATTTTTGGTCCAGGTAACCAAAACTGAATTTTACTTTAATGACATTTCACCCATTAGGTCATTAAGATCAGTCCATTTGTTTCCCTTGTTTTTAATTATCTTCTGTGGAGTCATTTTGGTTTGCTACTGGTTTAAACACATCCCATCCCAGGCTGTTTAATTTCCTTAAAAATTTTATTTGGCCATTTCTGGTTTCATGAGGACTTTAACTTGCAGGTGTTTAAATCAGCAAGGAAACAAAAAGATCATCTTAAAAGGAAATGGAGTTAACTCAAGTTATATTTTAATTTTATGACTGCTCATTTTCTTACACTGGCAATTCCCAGTCAACAGCTCAGGTGAGAGAACAGGACATTTTTAACCACCAAAATCCCGTAATTTTGAACTAACTATGGGCTTGTGCTTGTTATTGCTTAAGATTCAACAGAGGCTGCATCAGAAACGAGCCTTGGAGGAAACCAAGTCTATTATCCCTGCTAGCTGGGGCAATGGCAAGCACCATGAAAGTAAAATTACTGCCATTAAATCAAGAAACTAATTAGAATCAGATCATCAAGTTCCTTTTCTGCTGGAGCCTTGGTCTCCTGGCATGGGATAGGGTGATTTACTCCAGAGTACACACCAGGGCTGAGCCCAGTCTGTTGGTTTAGTGCTTTTCTGATACTTCCAGAAATTCAGTAAACAGCTCCAGAGGGTTCAGTGGCACTTGAGGACGAGGATTTGGGCTGGCAGCTCTCAGGGAGGGAGGAATGCAGAACTCAGGAAATCTGGGTGATGCTTTTGGATGGAGTCAGAGGGAATCAGGGAATGCAGAACTCAGGAAATCTGAGCTCTGGATGGAGTCAGAGGGAATCAGGGAATGAACTCAGGAAATCTGAGCTCTGGATGGAGTCAGAGGGAATCAGGGAATGAACTCAGGAAATCTGGGTGATGCTTTTGGATGGAGTCAGAGGAATCAGCCTCTGCTCCCCCTGCATGGGGAGCTTTCAGCTGAATGTCTCAAACACAAAAATCCTGGCCTTGATTTTCTCCCTTTTCCCTCCCTCTCCCAGCCCTGCCAGCAGAGATCAGTGTGATCCCAGATGGAAAGATCCTGAGCTCAGGCATCTCAAACAGACAGGAGGGATCTCTGTGCTTCTTCACTGGTCTGACAGGAGGCTCTGCACCCTGAAATCCCCTTCATCCCCACATCTGGGAGTCTGGAATTCCTCCTGCCTGCCAAACTCACTGCCAGCTCCCTCCCATCAACCTCCTCCTGCTGTGGGGGGCTCAGCCACTCAATTGAGCACGATTATTTCATAAATATCCACCAGTGAGCTCAGGAAACTTGGGGGGAAAAGCCACAAGACTTGTGGAGTTCTCATACCGAGCATGAGAAAGGTGATTCACTGCAAATGACACCACAAGCAATGAGATAATTTTACATGATCAAAGGTTAATGATGAATTACAAGATGCATCTGTCACAGCAAGAAATGCCTCAGTGAGAATCCAGGCTGTCACTCCAACCTCACAGGAGTCATTTACTCTTCATCCCTTTGATTTCCCAACACTCATCCTTATTTTCCTTGTCTGTGGAGAGTAATCAATATTTTGAATGTTCTTCAAAATTATATGAGTCAGTACAAATCGTGTTCCCATTTGCACCCTTAATTGGGTTTTAAGGCCATTTTAGGCATCTGCATGCTCATAAGTCTAATAGGAACTCTTAAAAGCCTGAAATAATTTGGGACCAAAATTGACACCTGAGGGCCATTCTATTAATGGGAGTTGAGAGTTAACAATTTTACAGTTGTTTTGTTTAGGAGCAGAGAGAAAGACAGGTTTACTCAGTAGCTGCAACATTACTCAGCACAGAAGAATGTTCCAGAAAGCACCAAGGAATTTAAATAAAATTTAAGATTACAGGGGCTACATTTATTGAGGAGATCTGCCTCAGATTATGATGCTGAAGTCCTCAAATATCTACACACAAAAGTGGCACAGACTGGTGGCCAAACTTCAAATTAATGTTTATTTTCTGAATTATCAAAGAGTCCCAGAAAATGAAGGGAGAAGTTCTTTCCCCCAAAACACAATCACTCAAAACAAGTCACCTCCTTCCCAGAAGGGAAATGCTCAGAGCAATGTTGATGTTCCTTCCTCCAGGACTGTGAGATTTCTCAGGAATGTGCTGAAGCTCAGAAGAGATTATAAAAGTCCTCTGAAGTACAAAATCAGTCCAGGTTCTGCAGTAGGAACAATATTCCACCAGCAAAGGACTGGAAAGGAAAACAGAAAATCCCTTGCTGCTGTGACCCACAGCATGTGTAGGGCACCTCAGGACTGCAACAAATTGGCTGAGGAGCAAATAAATAAACAAATAAATAAATTCTGTGGTTTTAGCTTTACAGAGTCAGTATGAAAAGCTGCAATTTCTAAATGAAAGCATTTGCTGAACTGGCAAAATAACTCATTGGTTTGAAGCTAATCCTGAAAGATTCCCAAAAGAGCCAACCTATTACCAAAGCAAACAGATTAATAATCCAGTATTGATCTGCCAGGAGCAAGGGATGCCTTTGCTGATCCCTCTGGAAGCTCTTCCCACAGCAATGCTCTGGGAATTCAGCAGGATGGGCCACAGGGAAATCATTAATCACAATGAAAAATAATAAAAGGAGGGAAGAAAATGAAGGAAATCTCAAGGTTTCACTAGATGGGTTCCTGATTCCCCTTTTCCCCATGAATTAATGTCATGTTCAGGCTGTAATATTCCTTGGAAAAACAAGGAAAAAGCACTGCTGTCCAAGAGCCAGCTACAATCACTCTGTACAATAATTCTGCAAAAAGAACTGATGCAAACCTGCAGACAAGAAACCAAACTGAGCTCCAAACCAACCCCTCTGGGTGTCCCTGGGAGCAGCAGGATTTGGGCATTTTTTCCAGGCTGATTTATTCAGACACAAAAGATTAAGGCTGTTGGGGAAGATGTGATTTTTAAATTCAGTGTCTGCTGAGGACCTGGATGCTCCCATAGAAATGATATTTATCCCTGTGAATGGAGATTTGATAATGAAATGGAACTTGATCACATTTTCAGACGTTTTCCTGTTGGGTTATTGAAATTCTCACTCCTGTAAGAGGAGAGGACTCAGGAGGAAATCTGAAATCTGCAGCTTGCAGGCACCAAAGGAGGAAGATAAAAATGTGCTCTTCCCACCTCCTTAGGACAGGGTGAGCAAGGATATTTATTCAGGAGGAAAATCAGGGAGGCAGAGCATGGCCTTGCTGGCATAATTAACAACTGCTGCCCACAAATAAGGATTTATTTTTATTTTTCCCTCTGAAACTCAGTGGGCACGTTCACATCTCATTGGTATGCAGAGCTGTGATCTGCCAGGGACACCTGCCAGTCTCCAGCAACTTTAGGCAAAGATCAATCCATTTTCTAATTAGGGATGGGAGTTAATGGCAGCTGGAATGACCATTTTAAATCCAGCAGGCCCTCAACAACGACTTCTCAGGGTGCTGCCTGCCCCAGAGCATTTCCTTTGTAATCTTCTCAGCCTCTCCACTCTCCTGGATGATTTATGGTGTCTGGGGGACCCTTGGCAGTACTTTGTGTGCTGATAAAGAGGAAAACCTTGAATGTATCTTAAATTGTCAACAAATGCTTTCAAATTTCCAAAGAGTTCTTGTGTTTGTCCTTCATATTCCCAGAGTTAAAAAAATGTTCCAGCCTGAAACTGCCCTTTCCTACAGAATAATTCCCATGAGCATCTCGTTATTGAGTCCCAGGAACTTTCCCCACAATCAAAATGTTCTTAATTCCCCTGGCCTCACCCCATCATTCCCAACCTCGTGGTGACAGCCCAATTAATTCTGCTGGCACCATTCATTAAAGAGGCTGGTAATTTGGGAAACACACCTGGCAAGGGTGTGTCTCTAAAAGGGAAATTACAACTTTCATAGAAGGAGACATCAAAAAGCATCTGCCCACAGCGAGGAGCTCAACAATGGTGTTTAAATTTAATATAAAATGTGATAGAGAGTAGAGCTGGAGTCAGTCTGTCACTGGCTCTCCCATAATATTATTTATGGCTCTGTATGGGCCCAGCTCCACGACTTTAGCAGGCAGAAACCTTAATACTTTGTGACACAACTGGGCTGAGCCATCTAATATCACCCACAAATCCTCAAAAAACAAATACTCCTTCAAATAATGATGCTGTTCCAACATATGAACTTCCCAGGCAGAGATGAAATGTCCTGTTTTAGGGAAGACCAGTGAAAAGCCTTGTCTGTATCCCAGGCTTCAAATCAAAAACCTTTAATATTAGGATCACACTCTGCACTGAATAAATGTCAGAGAAATAAACTTGACAGAACAATATATTTTTCATGCACTAAAATGAATTTTAAAAAGGACCTAGAACAGGAAACTACAAAGTCTTTAACCTCCAGGGGGAAAAAAAATCAAATATCACCCAGGTCACTAATAATCTAATGTCAACTGTTTCCATAAAAAATGGGCAATGATAAATAATCAAAGCATTTAGTGGGAGCTGTGGGGATCTGGGTTATTCTCAGTTATTCTCTGTGCATTGATTAGAATTTTAAAGAAAAGGGAATGTTTCTCCCAGCCATGGTTTATAACCCAGAGCATGGAAATCTCTCACTTTATTTTCCACTTTATTTTCTGGTTATCTTCTTGAGAAAGAAAACAGAGCAGCATTCAGGGTGAATCTCTGGGCTGGAGAGGATTAGGACACAGGGCAGATTTGGCTGATCTAAACTGTACAGAATCCTAGAATTCCAAAATTCCAGAATTCCAGATTCCTGCTTCCACGAGCTCCTGGCACTGAGCTGACTCCCACCTCCTGCAGTGGGATAATTGCCCTTCCTCTCATTTATATGTGCTGAAAAAGTAAAAGGAATGCTTATCCCATACAAATTATTTTAATTTCTTGCAGCTAACTACAAGAAAATGGCCAGCCCTGAGCAGCCCACTCAGCAAACAACTGATTTTAAAACTTGAGCAATGTGTAGGCAGAGCTGTTTATTTCCACCCCTGCATCACTGCATTTATTTCTCTCCTGCATCCACCTCGTGCTGGCCAATCCTTCTTTATATTAAATTTAGAGATCAGCACAGAGTTCTCTGCTCCAAGAGACACAGGATCACTTCTGCTGCACTTCATCAGGTGTGAGAAAATACAAAATCTCTGCCCTTTGGCCAGGCAGTCCAAACTCAGCAGGAGGATAAAACATAAAACCCCAGTGACAGACAACACACTCTGCATCCCAGGATTGAAAAATCAGCTTTTCTTGCCTAGAAAGAAAACAAAACAACAAAAAGAAGTGGTATTAGATAAACTGAAATAACAAATTTAAAGCAAGATCCCAGGATACAGGAGAGCTGTTTTCATCATGGTGTAACCTATGGAAATTGTACCTGAAACCATGGGAAGATTTCATGCCCTGAAATGCTTTTTGCATTTTATTTCCATGAAGTGTCACATCCAAGGGCATCTGCATTCATCTTCTTGAAACACACTGTCCTAAAAGTAAAAAAAAAGCAATTTAAAAATCCCCTGGTGTTTCTCTTGGCTCTTCTGTCCTTCTGGCAAAGCTGACCTGGGATGTTTTTAACAGAAACTGGTGTCACTTCTGGGCCAGCCCTTTAAAAGTCTTTTTGCCATAAATACACATTATATTATTGGCTTTTTGCAAATATTAAAATGAAGGCAATATGTATAATGTTGGAAAACTTTGCTGTATGAATATAGTTTATTTTAGTTCTGCTATTAACAAAACTGAGAAATAGTAGTGTGCTAATTTTTTTTTTTTTTTTACCACAGCGTGGTAATGTAAAAAGCTTTTGTTCATGTAACTAAAACATGGTAATGTAAAAAGCTTTTGTGCATGTAAAGAACTCAGAGAATGGTAAAAAAATAAATAATCATCAGGAAATTCTTCATGTGGATTATCAGTGACATACCAGAACCCCAGGGAAGGGATTTATTGATCTTCCATTAAAAAATGTTGATTTACACGTTAGAGGGGGATGATTTTGAATAATGTATGAAAATCTATGAATATGCAACAAGTTGATGCATTTAAAGAAGTGTTTTCTGAATTTGTGTGCTCTTGGCTAAAGGCCAAGCACCCAGCCTTATAACCTTTTGCTTTATTGTTTGTCTCTTCTTGTCTTTTATTAAACCTTTAAAAATTTACCAGGAAAGGCAACCTCGTTTTTCACACATGTATTGCCCAGCAATCCTATAAACCCACAGCAGTGAGAGGAATGATGGATTTGTTTTTCCAAACAAGCTGGTGGATAAAACCAGCACTGAGATAAAAGAAACAATGGGATGGATTCCACTGATTGATGAAGGGAAAAAAAGATATTTGCCTTTACAGACAAACTGTAGGTTTGCTGAGAAATGAAATTGGATATTGGGAGATGAAAGAAGCAATGGGGAAAAAACCATGAATTCCATAAAAATTAAAAATTCAAAGGGAGAGTTGTACATTGGAGGGGAATCTCAGGTATCAGGGTTTGGGCAGTCTGTGCCTCTCAAGTACCTCAGCAATGGGGAAAGAGAGAGGGAAATGTGGATGGGAAATTGGGATAAAAAGGAGGCTGAGTCCTCCAAAAATCTGAGAGATCCCAGGGGAAGCCCCAGGGCCTCTCCCTTTATGTGAATAAAGTAAAAGGACTCCTCTGTCTCCTTTTGGACATAAACCCCTGGTGTTTGTAGGTTCATTTTCCTGACAGCAGCAATCCTATAACTATCCAAAACTTATAAAAGTGTGAAAACTCGTGACTCAGGGCCCATTTTGGGCTCTTGTGCTGCCCAGGGTGAATCCTTTGGAGACTTTTAATAAATCCCTGCTTTATTCCTTTAACCCTGCCCAGCCTCTACTCCAAGGAGCCTCTCTGGGCATCACTGCTGGGAAAACAAAATGGATTTTCCTGCCTCTTCTGAGCCAGGCAGAGCCCACTCAGCCCCAGGAGGGACAAAACCACCCTGGTTCTGTCTCAGCTTTGGGCTGGAATTCCTTTAAACCTCCCAAACCAATTCCAGGCTTTGCCACTGTTTTCCTGTGTGAAACCCAAACAGCTGCACCTCCCTCTCTTTGAACAATCAGGGCTGCTCTCTGCACAGTTTAATTCTCTTTTTCAGAGGCTTTAGGAGTTGTTTGCACCTCGTTTTTTCCCAGCTCTGGGCTTTGCTCCTGCGTTTCCAGCAGCCTGAGCTGCTCCCTGCCTTGTTGGAGAGTTCATTTGTTGGCAGCTCCAGGCACTGAGGAGATGCCAATTAGTGTCCAGGCAGTTAATTTGGAGAGGGGCAGGAGGATGCAGGTTTTTAAACAGCTCCAAGCCTTGTTCCTCCTGCCCTGGGAGATGTGAGCAGCGCCTGAGCTGCTCAGCAGGGCTGGTGAATTTGGAGATGAATTATTTCAGGTGCTGCTCTGTCAGGATGGAGCCTTCCTGAACTCCTAATAAATCTCAAGCCAGAAGGTTGACAGCCTCCTCAGGAGTGGCATTTAGACAGGAATTATTTTATTTTTTTTTTTTTTATTTTTAATCATTAACTTTTGTTTGCAGGAGCTTTTCCCCTGCAAAGTGCTGGATCTGCATCCCAGCACTGGAATTCCTCAGTGTTGCTTCTCATCCCAAAAATACTCTGGAAAAAAGGAGATTTTTCTCCTCTGGGTACATCCTGAGAAAGCCTTTGGAAAGGATTTATCCCAGTCTTACCATATTAATAGATATTTTAATTATCATTATCAGCAGAACTCATAATTAATAATAATAATGGGTTATCAGGGGTAGCCCACACAGTTCCATGGGGGTGACACCATCCTTTTGTGGCCAGCCCAATTCCCAGCTGTCCAAAGGTTCTTTTTCTGGCTCTCATCCCACTTTTGGCAGAACTCTGCAGCTCAGTGATATTAAAGTCAGCAAAACTCTCAAGTCTAAACTCATTTTCCAGGTTTTTTTTCCCAGCAGGGAACGTTCCTGAGGTCAGCCCTCTTTGCTGAGGCAGGATTTCAGCCTCCTTTGCTGGCACAGAGCTCCAAAGGAAGGAAAGTGCCCCAGGAAAGTTGTTTTGGATAAATCCAATCAAAATGTGCTGGGGGAAAAGCAAACTCCACAAAAGCTGGGATTTGCTGACACTGGGATTTGCATCCCCCAGCTTTCCCTGTTCCTGGGTATCAGAGTTTTCAGAGATCTCCTGAGTGGCCACACCAATTTAAAAAAGTGATTTTTTTTCAGCCCAGGTGCAGCTGCATGAAGGTTTGGAGTGGCAAAATTAAAATAATTTCAAATTTCCATGGAGTGAGATGTGCCCCTGGGTCACAACAACACCAAGGAATGCTCCAGGTGTGGGAAAAGGGGCTGGAAAACTGGGAAAGGTGCTGGGAATACTGGGGACAGCACTGGGCACCAGCTGGGTGTGCCACAAACCCCTCAGAGTGGCACCAGAGTGAAGTGACATTTCCCCCCCCCAAGAACTGTGAATCCACAAGAGATATAAATTGTATTTTTATTCCCAGCAAGCACTGGAATAAAAAAAAACCTCAGCACTAAAGCTTGATACTCAAACAGCAGCACAGAAATTACCAAACAGCTGTGGAGAGGAACAAAGCAGAATAAAAACAAAGAAAAAGAGCAGAAACAAAGAAGAAAGGGAACAAAAATAAAGCAGAAATTGAGCAAAAACTCCTCGTGCCTGCTGTGATCAGAGGGTGGGATTTGCCCCTGGATCCCTGGAATTTTAAGGTCCCTCCCATCCCAAACCATCCCATGAATTTTAAAATCCTGAAATTATCACCACAGAGGTGGAGCTGGAAGAATTTTTAAAAAACTCTTCCAAAAAAAAAAAAAAAAAACCAAAAAAACCCCATCCCATAACGCGGTGACTCCTGGAGCTGTTGGTCAACTGAAATCCAATTTCAGAAAAGCTCAGAGGAAATTGTGGTTTGGGAAGAGCAGAGTGGATGGAACAAAGGAACAGGAACAGTCTCCTTAAACCACCCCTTGTGCCTAAGAACAGAACCCTCCCTCAGCTTTATGTAATTTATATATTTTGTATTTTATGTATTTTGTATTTTATGTATTTTGTATTTTATGTATTTTATGTATTTTGTATTTTATGTATTTTGTATTTTATGTATTTTGTACTTTATGTATTTTATATTTTATGTATTCTACATATTTTGTATTTTATGTATTTTGTATTTTATATATTTTGTATTTTATGTATTTTACGTATTTTGTATTTTATGTATTTTCTGTGCTCCTACCACCTCTCCCCTGCCTCCCTCCTTCCTGAAATAAAGAATTCAGGAGCTGCCCAGTTTTCCTCAGGGATAGGGGAGCAGCCTGAGAATTCCAGCAATGCCTCAGAAATCTCAGACTTCATTCCACTTCTCATGCTCAGGCTGAATGCAATTAAAATCAGGGAGATGATAGATCAGCAGGGCTGGCTAAGCCAGTTTTACATTATGAGCTCTTAACTGATTTTTTTTTTTTTTAATTAGCTCAATTTTATCTCTCCTAATAAAGCCAAACCTTCCACTTAGGATGGAAGGAAGAACAACAACCCCACACAAACTTTCTGCAGGATGAGCTTTCATTCCACTCTAAATTTTGCTCTTCCCCTGCAGTTAATATTTATAATTTTATCCAGAGAGGAGGAATTTGATGGGCTGGTGTTGATGGGGAAATTTTGCTTTTAATAATTCTGGGATTGGGAAAAGCCACGTTCCTGATTCTCTGCTCCAAGGGGAGATGGGGACACATTAAAGGTGAGGAACCTGCTCCAATCTCTGCAACCCTGACGTGGAAAATTCAACATTTCCCTGGGAATGATCTCCTTGCATCACTTCCAGGGATCCAAGGGCAGTCACAGCTTCTCTGGGAATTCTATTCCAGCCTCACAACCCAGAATTCCTTCCTAAAATCTTCCTGAAATGAAGATTTTCCTGATTTTCTGGGAATTCTAAATTTTCCTAGAGGAGACAGAGCTGTGCCATATCAACACTGTCCCTGGTCAGCAGCTCCCCGAGAGCCACAAAATTCAGATTATTGATACAATTCCTGACCTGTTGCAAGCCTTAAAATAGAGGAAATGGAGGAAGTGGCAAATCTGATGGTGTGAGGAATTTGAGTGGATTAGTCACAGTGGATTAAGAGCAAGCATTTGAAGAAAAGCTTAAATGTAGCATAAAAATACATTAGAATATTTTCAGACATTCTTTATGGGCTTAGCTCATTGGCAAAGTGTTGGGGAGAGTGGAATGCAATAAAAGCAGAGGAAAAACTCCCCTTGCACCAATGCAAACAGGGAGGAATTTGCATTCCCAGGTCTCTGCATATGTATATGGGTGAATTTATATAAATATGCATTTAGACACACATTATATATAGATTTTTCACTTGACATCAGACACTTCAGCAAGAAGCAGGGTATAAAAATATAAAAGGAAAGTTTCATGAGATTCAGGAGGCAGAAAACTTCAGCCAGCAAGGAAGAAAGAACTTGGGGATGAAATATAAATCAGGGGTGACCAGGGCTGTAAAAGCTTTTGGGAGGTCTGGTCCTACCTGGCAACGCAGGGAAATTGTCACAAAATAACCCCAAACACCAGGAGCTGCTGTGCAGAGAGACAAATCCTTGCTGTGCTGAAATCCAGGCTGAGTGGAATTCCACACCAGGGACAACTCCAGGTTTTCCTGGGTGTCCTGGTTGGAAGGACAGGTGTCTGCCAATAAAGGCAGAAGCCTCTTGAAACGGAGAATGTAAACCCCCTCCCTCCAAATTATTATTATTTTGAAATTAAGGGGCTCTCAGGCAAAGATAGGGGAATTAGGAATAACAGTTCTTTACTAGGAAAATTAAAATAG